>VDFB02334363.1:0-32057 GCA_007258455.2 Sequoia sempervirens
TTTGAGAATTAATACATTACAAGATGCTAGTGTGGTGCGTAGACATCTGTACAACATGCTAGTGTCTAGACACATCACATTACAAAATAATGAGAACAAGAAAAGTGAAAGATTTGATGCAAAGCTGACACGCAAGGGTATCTACTGAAGATAGGTGTTGGAGCATCCTAAGAAGGGAAAAAGGTTGATTCAAGAGCTGAAATGAGCCTACTCAAGATGCTAAGGGAGTGGACACTAAAGCGGATACAAAAGTGTATGTGAAATTGCGAGGGGTGCAATTTTACACCTATACAAATGTAACTAGGTGCTCTATGTAGTCAAACCTAATAAATTGATAACACACCTTCTTAGGTAAATAACAAGATTGATTTGACTATTTCAAACTATAAACCTAAGAGAATTAAATTGATAGATCTGAAGTACTTGTAGAAGTGTGCTTGATGTCTTAGAAAAGAATTGTGGGACTAATGACCTTATGGATATTTTCAAATGTAAAAGGAATACTAGGAAGAGAAAAATATTATTTGGGAAAAGAAGATTGAATAATAACACATGAAAAGTTAGGATTTTATGGCTATATCGAGACATGAATAGAAGCAAGACCTAGAGAGATATATATGTGATGTATGTGATGCCTTTAATAAAACTCATACCCTAAAACTTCTTGATTTCTACTTTTGTATTTGAATAGTAAACCTAATAGGGAATGGCCATGCTCTTAGCCAAAATCTAACTAGGAGAGAAGCCTCTCCTTTGGATATGTAACTTCTTATGTGTGTGTTTTTGTAATTAGTGGTTAACATAGGGGTAAGATGTGGGAATGCATTTATCCTTATGTAAATTAGGGGGTAAAATGATTGCTACAAAAACTTAAAAAAAAGGTTTTAACCAAGATTTGATGAGAGAAAGGCATAGAGAAGTGGTTATAAGACATTTTTGATAATTATGATATTCAAAATTCATCAAGGAGTAGAAGTGATACCTAATTTCTTTTTCACTTGGTGGGTGTTACTGAATTTTATAGCTATCATAGGTACAAAAATATGCTTCTTGTTATATGATTAGGAAGAAAATTAATCATTATGATTATTTAACATAGACCTCTAGTATTAGTACAACATGCACCCTTTTGTAAATTAATGAATTCTATGTGATTGTTTCCCTTACACAAATGAAGCAACACCTTTTAAAATCATGTTATTTCATGACAAGGCCATTCAAATTTAGTGATGAAAACTACTTGCAAACTTAGATGTTATGAGATGAAGATAGTTTTATAGGAGATATAAAACTCAAGCACTTGCTATTCTTCTGATAATTCAATTTGATCATAATCCCAATCTCATTTTCTATCTATGTCACCATTCAACACATCAAATCTTCATTGACATTATTTGCAGGTGCAAGTGAACCAATTAAATTCAACTATAGAGCCAAAACTCTCATTCACATTGGCTTAGCTATTCTAGATCTTTGAATTTAAATCTGAGTCATCAATTTGAGGCCTTCACACCATGATCATTCATTCCTCATTCACCATCACAAATTTAAAACATCACCATTGGATCATATTTATTTAGTTGGTGCCATCGATGTGGTTTACATTATAGTTGTTGCATATCGTAGCTTCGCTTTAGACTTCGCCTTCTATTTCTATGATGTGAGTAGACATAGGGATCTCTGGCGAATCACTCTCATTCAAATATGCACCATTGATCTAGGCTCCTTTGTATTCAAACCCATTTCATATCATTTTTTGCATACACCTTCATCACCCATTATCATGATGCATAAAACCCTTGTGATGCAGTCAAAAATTGCTACCTATCTTCCATTCCATGTGTTAGGCATCCAATATACCATGGGTTAGATCTTGGGACCCACCAAATCCTTAATGGGGCAGGGGGTAGCTGCCAACTATCCTTAGCTTACATCACCATCCACTATCTCTTTCATCACTCATCACCAATTGTGTCCCTTCGTTTCACTTCACAACATCAATGTGAAGTGAATGAGTGACATATAGCCACATGTCCTCATGATGTCATCATCAACCTATAGATTATAGATCCACATGTAAAACTTCATGCACCATATGATCATTGACCATCCAATCTCCACCATTTCTTGCTATCCCGTGGGACTTGGAAGAGGACCAACCATATGCACCATGGGTTGGTGGGCATCCTCAATCTTCATCGGCTAGATCACCGCCCTTCATCATATATCGCTCAGAAATTTGTATGCCAAGGATATAAAAGCATGATGTGAAGGGTGGTCATGATATCCATCTGATTTACAAACTCCAACACATGCTATTGATTTTCCATAGAACCTAATCATCGGATGAACCCAAAGTCTCTTGGAAAGAAGGTTGGTCACACTAATGAATTCGATGACTCATGTGATAACTTGAATGACCTGTCACCACCAATACCTAGTCACTGTTAAAATATAAACCTAGTTCATTTCCGTGGTAGTTTAGAAATTAGGGTTTAACTAAGAAATACTAGGATTTTCTGAGAGAAAAGATAAATAATTTCTAATCAAATTTGACACCCTCTAAATATGCAAACCATACCAATTGACTCCTCTTGAAAAAACCATGTTGAATCTACAGTTATATTCCTCTGTAAACCTTTGAAAGAGACTTGTGCAATAGTATGACAACCATTTGAGCAACTTTACAATGTTTACAAATTCATGCTCTTGACTTCACTTTTTTGCATCACATCTTCTGAACCTAGATCCAATGCTTCTATGATCTTTCCCTTGAAATCAATGACAACCAAATTGCCAATAATCTCCCCCTTTGTCACTGATGGAAAAACTAAATGCTCAACTAATGAAATTGATACCAATCATAAATGTTACAATTCATTTTCTTTACCAATTGCTCCATACCACTTAAAACAAATAACTTCTTCTTGATAATTTACATGAATTCCCCCCCCCTTTGACATCAATGGAAAAGGGACTGTGTCTAGCTTTCTCCCCCTTTAATAATTCAAGAAGAAATAGGGGATTTTAAGACAATTTGCAACCATAAAGTTGTTAGAAACTTGTAAAACCATATTTACCTGACTTGATATTTCCTTAGATTTCTAGGGAAAAATAAGATACCAATGAAGCTCCCCTTGCATCCATGCCCTATCACTAATATTTAGTGATATTATTTGGGAGGAATGACTACCAGATTTTTCTTGATATATTCAAATTGTTCCTTGGGAAGAGGCTTTGTAAATATGTTGACAACTTTTTCCTTGGTGGGAACATATCAAGTTGACTTCCTTGTCTACAAACTTCTCTCTAATGAAGTGATACATGATGGATATGTTCTCTATTCTAGAGTGCATCACTGAATTGTTGGAGCTATTTATTGCACTTGAATTATCACAAAGAATAGATATAGGCTCTTTGTACTCCACCATGATGTCCTTGAGTGTCTACTTCATCCATAGGACTTGAGTACATGTAGTTGCAATGTACTCTACTTCTACTATGGATAGAGTGATTGATTCTTATTTTTTTCCCATCTAGTAGACAAGTTTATTTCCTAAAAAGAATTCTGCTCCACTTGTGCTTTTCCTATAATTTATACATCTAGCCCAATTGACATCTATATATGTTGTCAAAGAAAAATCCTTGCCCTTGAGATACCACAACCCATAGTCAACAATTCTTTTTGATATATCTAAAGATTTTTTTACTACATTGACATGAGACTCTTGTGGTGTAGTCTAAAATATTGCTACCATACACACTTCTTCCATAATATCTAGTTTATGTAGTCAAGTATAGTAATCTTCCAATCATTGATCTATACAATGTGTGATTTTTATCTTGTGATTCATCTGATTTTCTCAATTTACAATCATATATCATGGGGGTGCTAAATGGTCTACTATCCTCCATTCCAAACTTCTTAAGCATTTCCTTTACATATTTAGTTTGAGATATAAATATCCCATTATTAGTTTGTACAATGTGTAAACCAAGAAAAAAATGCAACTCTCCTAACATTGACATCTCAAATTCATCTTGCATATGTGTAGCAAATACTTTACACATTTTATCATTGCTACCACCAAAACTGATGTCATCCACATACACAACAATAATAATCATGTACTCACCTTCTGATTTAAACTAAAAATTATTTTTTGCACATCCCTTTTTGAATCCTTGGTGTTGAGGGTATTGATCTATTTTAGAATACCATGCGCTAGGTGCTTGCTTTAAACCATACAATTCTTTCCTTAATCGGAAGACATTATCATAATCTTCTGATAGCCAAAAACCCTCTAGCTGTTTTATGTAGACTTCCTCTTTAAGGTTTCCATTTAGAAATGTATATTTAACATCCATTTAAAATGCTTTAAATTCTTTATATACTAAAAATGCAAGAAACATTCTAATAGTTTCTAACCTTTCTACTAGTGAAAATGTTTCTTCAAATTCAATTCCTTTGACTTGTGCATACCCCTTGCACACCAATATTTCCTTATTCCTTACTATAGCTCCATCTTCATTGATCTTATATCTGAACACCCATTTAGTGCCTATTACATTTTTGCTTGGGTGTCTAGGAACCAATTCCCATGTCTTATTCTTTTCAACTTGATTTAGTTCTTCCTCCATGGTCTTTATGCAACTCTCATTCTTTTTGGCTTCAGTGAAGCTTTTTGGCTCAATCTAAGATAGGATAGAAAAGTTTACTTGTTCCTTGAACTCTTTACTAATATTCTCCTAGTCTGAACTCCTTCATTTTTGTCACCAATTATCTATTTTATAGGATGATCCTTCTACACATACTTTACAAGCACCTTCTCCACTTCTTCTTTAGAATATTCTTCCTTATTTGCAACAACTTATTCTTCATCTTTTGACTCATCTTCAAAATTACTTATGTTGTGTTTATTATGATTCAAATTTCCATCAACCTTGACATTGATGCTTTCCACAATATTTTGCAACCTTTTGTTATAAAACTTGTAATATTTTCTTTGAGTGGAATATCCTAAGAATATTCCTTCTCACATCTTGAATCAAAGCTTCCTAAGTTCTTATCTTCTCTCTTGATGTAACATTTACTACCAAACACGTTGAAGTACTTGACAAATGCAAGTTTTCCATACCATAGTTCATATGCAGTGTTACCATTGATTGCTCTTATTAGAGCTCTTTTTTGAATGTAAACTATAATGTGAACTACTGCTCTCCAAAATGGCATACTAATTCAACCCAGTTATCAACCCTTTGATTATTTATTATAGATTTGCATAGGTCATGTCTTGATATTAGTTTATATGCATATATTATTTATTTTAACATGTTCCTGTCATTTGATATGTATGAGTTTTCTATCATTATGCACTCATGTCTCTTTTATCCATATTTTAAGGTTTTTAGGTCAACAAATTGGGTTATGAACCTCATTTAAGATCATGTGAATAATTTTTAAGAACAATACTAACCTAAATGAGTTCTCACTATCCTAGTGTAATTTCATAAAATTGCACTATTTACAATTTAGCATACATTTTTGTATCCACTTCAGTGTACATGCTCCCTTAACATTTGTGTAGGCTCATTTTAGCCCCTACATAATCCTTTTCCCCTATCAAGATGTGAATACTGCTCTTCAACAACTACCTTCACACATTAGCTTTGCATTGAACCTTTTTCTTTTCTTATTCTTGTTGTTTTTGTAGTGTGATGTGTCTAGACACTAGCACATCGTGCAAAGGTCTGAGTGTTGTGCTAGCATCCTGTGAAATTTTTGACATTCAAATGATCATTTTTGAGTTCCTTTCCACTTGTTAGCTACTTTTTTCGGTGGTAACAACCTTGGATGCCTTGTAATGACTTGGGAAGCTTCGTTTCCCTCCTCTTCTCTCTTTAAATTCTATCTTTTAAATTTATTTGGTCTTCTTGGTCTCTCCCTTGAGCTCTCACTTATTTTTCTCTCTTGTTATCTTTCTTGCATAGCTCTCTACAAGTTTCAACAATAGTCTCAATCTCTCACAATACTCTTTGTAACTCTCTTGGCTCTCATAGTTGTCTCTTTCTCTTTGACTTGCTGCCTTGTAGGTGATATCTCTCCCTCCTTGCATCTTTGAGCTTCTTGTAATTTCTCATATCTCCTATCTATTGCATCTCTATTTTGTGATATGGGTTCTCCTCCTTGAGCGGGGACTTCTTTCGTCACTCTTGTGTTCATTTCATTTTTTCTTGTTATTTATCTCTATCTATCTAGCTATGTATGGAGGTGGGGACATCGAAATGGGGGTTTGACTGAGGAAAACCCCTAAATAGCCCCAACATTTTCCCTTGATCTTATGTGTGTAGGTATTGAAGATATTTCTTTGCTAGAGGCTTCATTGCTTGGGTTGTTGTAAGCATTTTATATCTCTTATTCTCTCTCTTTGTCATTTAGCTTTTACTTAGTTTACTTCGCTTTATCTTAGTTCTACTATTCTATATTAATTTCTCACATTCTTAAGAGTTCTTAGCAATCAAAATATAAGTATTCATTTAGTTGTTTCCTATGACATTCTCATTTTTTGGTCTGTATGAGATGCCAACGTGCCTCCAAGATTCTAGTGTGTTGTGTTGTCATCCATTTTCGATGCTACTTTCCTCTAGCCAAAAATTTATCAATTTGTCTAGAAGACCCTTGTGACTTACTCATTCTAGTTCTAGAACTCTCACCTTTTTAGTCTAAGGTAATTTAGGGTAGTTGTTTCATTAGGTCTCTCTTGAGAATAAAGAGACTCGTGAACAACGAATCACCCTTCTCTACATTTTAGTGAACCCCATTTTGTATTGTCAAAGTGATGCACTAGCCTTTGGCTAACTTGTTTAGGTGTTATTTATTATATTTAACCTATTATTTTCAAAATGAAGTTAATGTCTTCCTTTATTAGTTCAATTTCTAATTTTATTCAAACTGTTAACGATGTTCCATTTTATGCATGTGATGGTGACTTGGATTTACCAATATCGCTCTGTATCTTTGATCCTTCTCATGAAATTCCTCTTGCTTTGGAGGATATTTTTTTGCAAGAATATGAAATAATTGATACTTTTTTAATATTATTCTACCTTATCTTCATTCTAATGCACTCTCTTTTAGAGATGATGTATTAGTGAATGATAATTATATTCATTCCAATACACCCTCTTTTGAAGATGATGCATTAGTGAATGATGAAGTTCTTCTCACAAGAAATCCTATAGGGATAGATGTTAAGACTATTTCTTCAATGATTCCTTTATAAGTTGTAAGGAATCTGTAAATATAGTTTATGCCTCTGCTACCCCTCAAAGGCCTAAGAGACTTATTATTTATCTTACCACAACTAGTACTTCTCCTAAAAGTATTTGTTCTATTAATGGTGTTCCATTTGATAGTGATTCTCCTAGTTTTTCTAAGGTTCCCTCTTATAAAGTGGTAGCTCATACTTATAATACTAGAAAGAATAAATTAAATGTTAATCAACCATTTTATTTACCACCTTCTCAAACAAGCCTTCCTCAAGCATCTAAACCTACAACTAAAGCACCTAGTGATTACAATCTTGTCAACCAACATTGTGTTACTCTGGGAAAGATCTCACCATGGGAATTGCTTTGGTCTTCTCTAGCTTATTAAGGTATGCTTCAGGAATCCTTGCAAAATATCCTCATCCCTTTTTCTGCTAGGCTAGTGGATGTTAATTTGTTGATAGCTCATATTCATGTGGATTTGTCAAATATTATGTTCTATCCATAGGAACTCCCACCTCTGAAAGTACAAAAGAAAGCAGACCCTCTAATGATTATATTCAAAATTAATAAAAGTGACATTAGATGTACTCTCATTGATGTTGATTTAGTGCTCAATGTATGTAGCATTAATCTATTGGCTAAAATTAAAATTGATTCAACTTCACTTGCAAATTCTTTTGTTGTCATTCATGGGTTCGATAATGTTAGGAGATAAGCTCTAGGTACAATAGTATAACCATTGTGGCTTGGACCTGTTACTATACCCACCATTATATATATTATGTCAGAAATATTACCATATAATATTCTCATCAATAAACCATGAATTCCACTATGGGTGTGGTCCCATCTACCTTGCATAAATCTGTTAAGTTCATTTGTAACAATAAAGTAATCACAATCAAGGATGAATATAATGTTATACACTTATGTGAGATGGAAAATATTAGTCAAGCTTTGGTTGTACCTACTCTTATCCCTACAGTGTCTTCTAATGTGTTGATGTCTACTCCAGTAGTATCTATGACAAAAAATACTCTTGAGATAGATTTCCCTAAAGAAGATCCTTCTAAAAAAAAGAAATCTTAAGTATGCTCCTTCTACCTCTTCTCAAGAGAATGCATGTCTTGGTGAAGATTAGGGTTCTTTAGAATTTATAGAATCCTTCATTGGGGAATATAAAGTTGACCTAATCCACTTAAACCTTCTAATAACATTATCCAAACTTGATATCAAATATGGTTATTCTTCTATATTGCGGGATAATGTGAACACAAATTATAATGTTCTTAATGTTGATCCTCCCCCTTTTGATGAAGATGATCACACTTTTGTTAAAAAGGATAATGTTGGTAGTCCTATCAAGAAGGCTGATGATGATCCTATAGAGGAGTATGATCCCAATTGTTGGAACAATGCTCTTATGAAGATCCTCCTCCTTAGATTAAGTTTTGTAAACATGTTATGGACCCGACTTTAAACTTGTCTCTAAATATGGATTTGGGCATAAAGGTTGTGGGTATAACAAACAAGGAATTCAGGTCCCTATAGAATGTGTACCACATAAGCATAATTTGGGGATTGGTTTCTTGAATGAACACTCTAAATGAAGAACATAGTTGAATGTTCACATGGTTTCTGCTCAACCTCATTCTCTCAGATTGATTCATCTACCATTATCTACTAGCATCTCGTGACATTTTAATGTTCAAATTATTATTTTTGAGTGCCTTGCCACTTGTCAACTACTTTTTTCAATGGTAATGGATTGGGCCACCTTGTAATGGCTTAGGAAGCTTCTTTTCCCTCTTCTTCTCTCTTTAAATTTTATCTTTTCAATTCATTTGGTTTTCTTGGTATCTCCCTTGAGCTCTTGCTTCTCTTTCTCTCTTTTTATCTTTCTTGCACAACTCTCTAAAGAATTCAACAATAATCTCAAGCTCTCAGAATACTCTTTGTAACTCTCTTGGCTCTTACAACCTTCTCTTTCTCTTTTTGGCTTGCTTAATCCTTGTAGGTGATATCTCTTCCTCCTTGTATCTTTGAGAATCTTGGGATTTCTCACATCCCCTATCTATTGCAACTCTATTTCGTGACACAGGTTCTCCTCCTTGAGTGGAGATTTATTTTATCACTCTTGTGTTCATTTCATTTATGCTTATTATTTCTTTCTATCTATCTAGCTATCTGTGGAAGTGGGAACACCAAAATGGGGTTTTGACTAAGGAAAACCACTAAAAAGCCCAATGTTTTCCCTCAGTCTTATGTTTTTAGGTATTGATGATATTTCTTTGTTGGAAGCTTCATCGCTTAGGTTGTAAGAATTTTCCATCTCTTATTCTCTCACTTTTTCATTTACATTTTACTCAGTTTAATTCACATTATTGTAAGGAAAATTAGATGCGGAAAACAATTCTCCTAACGTCAATACCTTAGGAAAGAATGCAGAAGTAATTTTAAATTTTCAATTATAGTCAAGTTAAGATGCACTATGAAATAGATTACAGAAACAGAGTATTTGACAATCACACATGAACACCAGATATACGTGGGAAAATGCTTACGGGAGAAAAAACCCACCACACCAAGAGAAATCACTTTGTATTATAGTAATCAAAATTACATACAAATGCAGACTTATCTTTCTAGTGTCATTATATAGCAGCATTCATCATGAACCTTCTTTGAACAGAAAAAACAACCAAGTTATAGCCTTTACAGATTTTAAATCCTTCACTGATACAATTTGAATTCTTCACACTTCCCTGTTGATTGAACTACTATCCAACCCCCAAGCGTCTGCAACTTGCAACTATATCCATGTTGAAATCTATCTATAGAACTTCCTTATAGAACCGTCGCAACTAACTATCTTCCAGCTATTCCCCTTCGACTCCTTCTATTCATCCAGAAGACTCCACATAGGATGGTCAACCATTCAACATAATTCGTATTGTATTGGCATCTCGATGAGACACTAATTGTGTCTCGCTGATGCCACATTGACCTCATATCGATGTCGCTGAAAGCCTTTGTAGTCACCAAGATGTTACATTGAGCTCTAGGAGATACACCGAGTCATTACGTAGTCGCCCTGGCTTATCGCTTTCTCCAGAAGGTCATAACGAAACACTAAAGTTACACCGAAGTCCCCAAGCCTCCTGAGCACCAAGTAGAAGTCAGCAAGACTGACTTCTATCACCAAAACTTCATACTGAACAACTTGAGTTACACCAAACACATACACATGTCGGCAAGACAATTGGATTTTGCCAAGACATCATACTGAGATCCATAGGTTTCACTGATGACCAACTGTCACCAAGAGCTACCCTGATAACCATCAGCTATCGGTAGGACATTCACCATTGCTAAGAGGTTTCTCCAATAGCTTTAAGTTATACTGAAGGCTTCCAACACAATGAGTTATCGGCGAGACATTTAACTCTCTCTAAGAATTCTCACCGAGCCTGCCGAGTCACTCCGATGATCTACCTTTGAGTCTTTGATAGTAAGACATTTGTATATCACCCATACTTCATAACAAAGTCTTAGAGTTACACTGATAACTCCCAAGTATATCCCTATCAGTATGACATTCACTATTCACTAAGACATCTTAGCGAGAGCCTTAAGCTTCACCGAAGATCACAGTCGCCAAGAGTCTCACCGATACATGATTGAATGGCCTGTCGGCCAGAGGTCTCCCAATCACTCTTATGTCATAATGAATACATCATGCTACAGCGATAGACTCCACAGTGCAACCTTTCGGCAAGACAATGGAAAGGTCACAATGACCTATTCAAAAATGAATAAAGCAAACTGTTAGTCAGCCAAACATGGAACCTATCACACCGACTTGGCACTCATGGAGGTTTCAGCCTGTAATGTTTGAGGCACATATTTCCAACAATCTCCCACTTGATGAAGATCATTCAGGCACCTGCAGAGCATAAACAATACTTACTAAAAATCATGGGCACTAAGGCCCATTGAACTGGCACACCATCTGAACTTGTTTGTGCTCATTGGCTTTGTTAATGCATCTACAACATTCTCTAGAGTATCAACCTTTTCCAAACTGACCTTTCCATCCTCAACCATATCTCGTACAAAGTGATACTGTACATCAATATGTTTCTTCCTAGCATGGAAAGTTGGATTCTTTGCCACACAAATAGGACTCTAACTGTCACACAAGATTGTTATTGCTCCTGCATCAAAACCAATATTAGAACATAAACGTTTCAACCATACAGCTTCTTTACAAGCATGGGTAGCTGCCATGTATTTGGCCTCTATAGTGGACAAAGTGACTACAGCTTGCTGCTTGCTCATCCAACTCACTGCACCACCATTCAACATGAAAACATATCCACTAGTGGATCTTCTGTTATCACTGTCCCCTGCCCACCTAATCTACATATCCTCAATGCCGAGTTCTCTATGATTCAACTAAGTTACCATGGTAACACAAAGCATAGTCTAAAGTTCCCTTCAGATATCTAAACACTCTCTTCACAACATCCCAATGTGTTCTTCCCAGATTAGCCGCACCCATTTAAGTACTCCCACTGCTTGGGAAATGTCTAGCCTTATACAAACCATTGCATACATGAGATTTCCAACCACACTAGCATAGGGTACACTAGTCATGTCCTCCATCTCAGTAGGAGATTTTGGACAGTCCTCAACATATAGCTTTGTTCCCTGCATGACTGGAACAACTAACTGCTTGCAATCATTCATACAAAATCTCTCTAGAATAGTCCTTATATACTTACTCTGACTGAGCCAAAGCTTTCTATTCTTCTTGTCCCTAGATATCTCCATCCCCAGAATATACCTTGCTGCACCAAGATCCTTCATTTCAAACTTAGTAGACAATCGCAGACTTAAGATCAAAAATCATTAGCTTGTTATTTCCTATGAATAACATATCATCAACATAAAGAGCAATAACAAGTACTTGATTACTTTCAGCTTTATAATATACACAGTGATTAGATTTTGATCTCACAAATCCCAAAGATAATACAAATGTATCAAATTTCTAGTACCACATTCTAGGTGGGATTGCTTTAACCCATAAAGAGACTTTTTAATTTGCATACCAATTTTTCTTTTTACCTTTCTAATAAAGTGCCTAAGCCGACATATAGATTTCTTTCTCTCAAGATCACTCATGAAGCAAAATGGGATGTCTCACATCCATCTCTGCTCAATCTCTAAGTCATACACAAGTAAGGACAATAGAAATCTAATGACATCAGCTTTAAGTATAGGAGAGAAAAATTTCCTCATAATCAATTCCCCACTTGGGAATAACCCTTTGCAACCAGTCTTGCCTTGTATTTTTCACCACTACCATCCAGACCAATATTTTTCTTAAATACCCATTTGTAGCCCACATGTTTTCTACCTTTAGGCAAGGGCACTAGACTCCAGGTTTCATTTTTATCTAATGACACCATTTCCTCATCCATGGCTTCCAACCAAGAATCTGAATCAGACATTTTAATTGCCTCCTTTATAGTTCTAGGCTCATCAGTGCTAGAAATCAAGGCATAAGCACAAGTAGAATCAATTAATGAGAACCCATACCTATCCGATTGTTTCCTTTCTCAAGTTGACCTCCTCATTGGCTGAGTCTGAGGTTCTTCTTCTTCAAAACTTTCAGAACTACTTGAGCTCTCCTTAGTTTTAGGTACGTTTTGAATTTTCAATTCCTCTTTCTCTAGTGTAGGAGGAATTGATGCTACATCCTTACTATTTTCAGACTTTGTCTCTGACTGCAAATCCAAGGTGGAAGGTTTCAACTCTCAAAAGATTACACTCCTACTGTATACAACCTTCTCTGTAACAGGATTCCAAAGCTTGTATCCTTTAATGTTAGCACTATAGCCAATGAAAATACATTTGACAGCCTTGTTCTCTAGCTTAGATCTTTTTACATCAGGCACATAAGCATATGCTTCATAGCCAAAGACTCTAATATGTCTAAGAGAGGGTTTTACCGCACTCACGCCTGTAGGTGTTCCATCAACAAGTATAGAGTTTGGAGACCCATTAACTAACATGCAGAGCAAGAGTTTCAGCCCATAACTTCTCCTCCAAACCAACACTACTAAGCATACTTCATTCTCTCTCCATCACTATCCTATTGAACCTTTCTACAACTCCATTCTGCTGTGGAGTGTAAGGTGTAGTCTTGTGTCTTTTGATTCCATGGTCTTTATAGTATCTTTCAAATTCATTAGAACAGAATTCACCGCCATTATTAGTCCTTAAGATTTTATTTTTCTACCAGTCTGATTTTCAACAAGATTTTTAAACTCCTTAAATCGACTGAACACTTCTAATTTACCTTTTAAAAAATAAACAAATGCTCTCCTTGAATAATCATCAATGAACGATATATAGTATCTTGATTTAGACAATGAAGGAACATTCACTGGACCAAACACATCTGAATGGATATAATCTAACAAACTAGAAGATTTATGGAGACTGTCATAAAATGAAACACGGTGCTGCTTTCCATATATATAGTGTTCATAGAATTCAAATTTGAAATTACAATCTTCAAGCCCCTCAACAAGATTTTTGTTCTTCAAGGTTTTTAAACCTTTTTCTCCTATGTGGCCTAACCTATGATGCCAAAGCATAGTCTTCTCTGCAAGAAGTTTTACTTCCATAGAGTTTACATAATTAGGGACAATTCCCTCTTTATCTCCATGAGCAGCTTTCAATGACTTCAAAGAGACACTGTTACATTGAACAACTTGTGCATCTAGCTTGTACAGGGTACCAATTCAAGCACCTCTAGCCAGCACCATTGAACCTCTAGTCATCTTGCAGCCACTTCCTGAGAACAAAACTTGTACTTCGATATCATTTAGCATACTTATAGACAATAGATTTCGAGCTAGACTTGGTATGTGCATAACATTATTGATCCCCTTTATTCTACCATCAGGGAATTGGATTCTCACTCTTCCACGCCCAACAATTTCCAAGGTTGAATCACTCACCAGGTACACCTTTCCACCATCGTATTCTTCATACTTTATGAACCATTCTTTGTGAGATGTCATGTGGAATGATGCTCCGGGGACCAATCTCAGCTGTATATCATTTCACATGCCTGTAGCTATAGCTGGCAATGAAGGCATCACCATCACTATGAGAAGAACCATTATCAAAAGATCCCTTCTTCTTTTTCTCCTCTTTACAATCCCTTCGGACATGAGCAGGTTGCCCATAGTTCCAACACTTCACCTTGGACTTCTTGCCAAGAGATTTTGATCTCCCTTCTGATTTTAGCTTCTTGTCTTTTTTCTTGCCTTTCTCCTTTTGACCTTCCCTTCCTTCCGACAGCAAGAAGAGCTTTCTATGCCTATCTCAAAAGATTTTCTTCTCATCTCTTCTCGGGACAAAGAAAGAACTAAATATCATCCATCTCAAAACTAGATGTTGTACCCCCCAAGCCATCACTAGATGATCCCATGAGTCTCAAAGAACATAATGTAAGCATACAAGGATCTTCTTCACCTTACACCAATAGATGTTAATTGTGCAAGCAATATGTTAAATGCATTCAAATGATCAGCTACGTGACTCTCCTTCCTACATCCTCAAAGTAGAGCTTTTCTTAGGAACAACTTATTCACAAAGGATTTCCCTTGATAAATAGACGCCAGTCTCTTCCACAAGAGAGAAGCAGTCTTCTCTTCATGCACATTGAGAAGAACAGAGTCTGCCAAATAGAGCCTTATCAGCCCCTTCACTTTTCTATCTGCAAGGTCCCATTCTTCTTGCTTCATGCCTATAGGTTTAGTTCCAGACATAGCAAGCCAAAGGTTTCGATCTACTAAGAGATCCTCCATCTTGAGTTTCCACAATTCAAAGTTACTGCTATTGAATTTCTCTATTTCAATCTTCCTAGATGAACTAGACATCTTAATCTATAAATAGAAATAACAATCTCTACAAAACTGCCACTGAATAGTATTGACACAAAAAACCCAATGTACCCCCAAGGATAACACAAGTGGCTAGGCTCTGATACCACTTGTAAGGAAAATTAGATGCAGAAAACAATTCTCCTAATGTCAATACCTCAGGAAAGAATGCATAAGTACTTTTAAATTTTCAATTACAGTCAAGTTAAGATGCACTATGAAACATATTACAAAAATAGAGTATTTGACAATCACACATGAACACCAGATATATGTGGGAAAACCCTTACAGGAGAAAAAACCCACCACACCAAGAGAAATTACTTTGTATTACAGTAATAAATATTACATACAAATCCAAACTTATCTTTCTGGTGTCATTATACAGTAGCATTCATCATGAACCTTCTTTGAACAGAAAAAACAACCAAGTTATAGCCTTTACAGATTTTAAATCCTTCACTAATATAGTTTGAATTCTTCCCACTTCCCTGTTGATTGAACTACTATCCAACCCCCAAGTGTCTGCAACTTGCAACTATATCCATGTAAAAATTTGTTTGTAGAACTTCCTTACAGAACCGTCGCAACTGACTATCTGCCAACTGTTCCCCTTCGGCTCCTTCTATTCCTCCACGAGACTCCACATAGGACGGTCAACCATTCAACATAATTCGTATTGTATTGGTATCTCAGTGAGACACTAACTGTGTCTCGCCAATGTCACATTGACCTCATATCAATGTTTCCGAAAGCCTCTATAGTCACCAAGATGTTACATCGAGCTCTAGGAGATACACCGAGTCATCACGTAGTCGCCCTGACTTATCACTTTCACCAAAAGCTCATAGCAAAACACTAAAGTTACACCAAAGTCCCCAAGCCTCCCGAGCACCAAGTAGAAGTCAGCAAGACTCACTCCTCTTTCCAAAAGTTCATACCGAACAACTTGAGTTACACCAAACACATACACTTGTCGGCCAGACAATCGGCTTTCGCCGAGACATCATACCGAGATCCATAGGTTTCACCAATGACCAACTATTGCCAAGAGCTACCCCGATAACCATCAGCTATCGACAAGACATTTTCCATCACTAAGAGGTTTCTCCGATAGCTTTAAGTTATACCAAAGGCTTCCAACACAATGAGCTATTGATGAGACATTTAACTCTCGCTAAGATTTCTCACCGAGCCTGCCGAGTCAATCCGATGATCTACCTTTGAGTCTCCGATGGTAAGGCATTTGTATATTTCCCATACTTCATAACAAATTCTTAGAGTTACACCGATAATTCCCAAGTATATCCATGTCGGTATGACATTCACTGTTCGCTAAGACATCTTAGCGAGAGCCTTAAGCTTCACCGAAGATCACAGTCGCCAAGAGTTTCACCGATGCACAATTGAATGGCCTATCGGCTAGAGGTCTCCCGATCGCTCTGATGTCATAACGAATAAATCATGCTATAGCGATAGACTCCACAGTGCAACCTTTCGGTAAGACAATGGAAAGGTCACAGCGACCTATTCAAAAATGAATAAAGCAAACTACTAGTCAGCCAGACATGGAACCTGTCACACCGACTTGGCACTCATGGAGGTTTCAGCCTGTAATGTCTGAGGCACATATTTCTAACAATTATATTAGTTATGCTACTCTCTATTACTTTCTTAGATTGTTAAAATTTCTTAGTAGTTAGAATTGAAGTAGTTATTTAGCTATTTTCTATGACATTCTTGGTTTCTAGTCTGTACGAGATGCCAATGCATCTTTAGGACTCTAATATGTTGCACTGTTTTCCATTTTCCATGCTACTATCCTTTGGCTAGGAATTTATTAGTTTTTCCAAAAGATCCTTGTGACTTATTTTGATTCTAGAATTCTTTCCTTTTTAGTCTAAAGTAGTTTAGGGTAGTTCATTCTCTAGGACTCTCTTGAGAATAAAAAGACTCATGAGTAGTGAATCAACCTTCCCTACACCTATAAAAAATTATAAGTGGATTTGAAATTATTTTTATAAGAACCCCAAGATCTAAGACCTCACCACTTATGAGAGTTAATTTTACTCTTTTAGCATAAACAAAGAACAAAATCTATAATCCCATGATAATTTGTAGAAGAATGATACATTCCAAATAAGATCAATGAATTATGGTCTCCAAACATAACATATATGATGCACTCATACACCTTGCAAGGAAATGATATTACCATGGAAATTGAAGAGGTGTGACCATTTTGGGATAAAGGTAGTAAAGCTTCAAACACACCACACATAATCCTTTCAATCAAAAATTTCACTTTGATTGAAAAGGGAATAAGACATCAAATTTGAGAAATGAAATCCATGACCCACAATGCACCCAAAAAACAAATGAAAAGTAATATAAAATTAAGTCAACAATGAATAATAAAGAATGATTAAATAAAAAACTATGCACCTAAGTAAACATTTCCTAGAAATATCACCAAGGCATTCATGACAAAAAATATATACCTAAAAATTAAAATAATAATAGTTAAAATAAATTCACACCTAGTCATCAATAAAACAAAAATGGACTATAATAACTAACTAATGAGATCCAATTTCTTGAAGAAAATTATAACTATCTAAATACTAATCAAATTTAGAGACTTGACTATTTAGAAGGGAAATTGACTAAAGACTAGAAAAATAAAAGAAGGTATTTATTTTTTATAGGGAAAATGTAGCATGTTGGGAAAAGCATGAGAGTGTCATTTTTTCATCAATATAATGGAAGAATCTATGGAAGGGTTTTAGATTTTAATGTTATATAATATAAATTTACTAACTATAAGAATGAAAAAAGTATCCCTCCACATTTCCTCACTTAATGTGGGAATGATTAAACATTAAAATGAACGTAATGTTGCCTTGATCTAGTGTTGTAATGCATTTTCCACATTCACATTAGATTTAGGGTCCTTTTAAGCTAAATAGACCTAATTTTTCCTTAATTTAATGTTTTAAAGTGTATTTATTTACACTTTCACAATAAGTTTTGGGACCTTTTTCATTTATTACCTTCATATCATCATTAATAGGCCTCTAAGACCCTATATTATGCATCCTAAGGCTTGTTTCAACCGAAATCCTAACATAGACATCAAATATACTTAATTTATCAACTCCCTAACATTTCCCCCACCTAAAAAATCTTGGTGGGACCCATACACCACCTTGGGAATATGAGTCCCATCTAGATGTGACCTATATGTTACAAGTGGCATATGAGTCCCATTTGGCCCCTTTCTAGGGTTTTGAGCGGGAAATCAAGTTTTTAAGTTCAAATTTAATAAATGTCAACCTCTAGGATCTAATAAATGGTAAGTTAGATGGATTGCCTATATAAACAAGGTTTCAAATCATTATTTCATGATAAGAATTCATGATATCAATCCTAGCATTCAAGACTTCACAAGAGTGTCAAGAGAGTTTACAAGTGTACTTTTAAGGAATTCAAAGGAAAAATTCTTCATTATTTGTTGCAAAAATTCAAAAACCATCATCATGTCAAGATCATGAAGCACCAAGCATGTTGTTGAGCTAGTGTTGTGATGTAGCATTGAAGATCCATTTTCAAGCATTATTCATATCAAAGTTCAAGATCAATATCTACATTCTATATGGCCACTTCATGTTAGATTGCTGATTTACATCTCAAGACATCATTCAAGGTATCATTATTCATATTTCATATTTCATGTTTCATGTTCATATTTCATTGTTTCATCACAAGGTTTAATTACCTAAATGGGGTTTGACCAAGGCAAACCCCTATTTCCTAACAATTAACAAGTTTTTCTCTCTCTACATGTGTGCTTTCAGATCTAGGTGCCTTAGAGCTTGAAGATACTCTAAATATTAGGTTTAAAGGTTTAATAAAGTCATCAAGTTTTCATGAGGTTGTCATCTTCATGAAAAGTCACCTACATGTTGCAAATCAAGGTTTTAGTGGTGCAAGTGCACCTTTGTAAAACCATGTTCCTATTTTTGAAAAATTGAGCAAATTTGATATATTTACTTTGTAATGAGATTAAAAGAGTCACCTTATATATTTATAGGTCATTAGGAGGTTCAATGTTCCATTTTTTGTGAAAAATTTGTAAAATTTGTCATTTGAAGATGCAAAATGTAAAATTGCCAAAAAAGTGCAAAATAAGGGATATGAAAGGTTACTTGGGTTTTAGGCATTGGTAGGAAGTTAGAAATAAGTTAGAAACTAATGATTCATGTTGTATTTCCTTTAAAAAGGCTTTGGAATCATTTGAGAACTCATGGGTGATTGTAGGAGTGCAATTGAATGAATAAAAATAACTATTTTAGGGCATTTTCTACAAAATTCTTTAGAGTGTTTGGTGTTGTATAGTCCGTACAGAATGAGAAATGTGAAAAATAAATTTTATGTGTTGATTCCATCAGTCACCTTCCATTTGGTTCAATTTTTATGCAGATTGGTTAGTTTTTGAAGAAGTTATTGCAATTTTTGTGAATACAGTCAAACTCTCTATTAGGGTAAGTAGTGACTCAAAATAATTGTGTTTCTCTCTTATGAGCCAATAGAATCATCTGTTTTTTGGTGAAATATTTCTTCTATATATTTTCTTTCATATTCTAATTGGTTTGGGGAAAAATCACAAAGCAAAGGGGTGAAGAATTTAAATTTAGGACTGCCATTCTATACCCTGTCAGGAAAACAAAGTTAGTGAAGAGAACAAGTACCAGGGTTTGGAGAAATGTTATAGAAAATGGATTTTTGATGATCCTTAAATCATTATCAATTCATATTTAAGGTTTTACAATGTTTGGCTTAGTAAAATTAACCATGGAGGCTCATAAATCAATAAGCCCTATTTGGCTTGAGGCCCAATTAAGCCTAAACACAGTCTGGAATAGTCAATTTTTGAGATGTTTGTATCAAAATACATGTACCTCATTTTGTAACATGTTCTAAAAAAGATAAATGGATATTTAAAAATATAATTTGTTTGGGGTTATAATGTTTAGTTGGGAGGAAAAAGTCTAACAGTCCCTTGTACAAACCTACAAGATTTACAGGTAGTTAGTGAAGGAACTACAACTAAAACATCAAATATGTGTACTTGGTGCTTGGAACAAGTTTAAGCATGCTGAGTCATTCCTAATTAAGATTTATTGAGTGATGGATTGATGGGTTGTGCTATATAGGCTAAAGTTGATGTTTGTAGCAAAAGTGCCATGGTATGCATCAAAGGACAGTAGAGTAAGAACTTGATCTTGGTTGATGTTTGAAGGAACTCATTGTGGATTTAGAATAGTCATTTTCAAGATGATAAAAGTGTTTGAGAGTTGGATAAAGGATTGGAACTTTGAATTGTATTTTGAGTGTTTGAATAAAGAGTTTTTTGAAGGGAAAATGCACTTGTGACGTGTAAGCCAACAAGTAATGTTTGAGTTTCGCTTACAAAAACTAAGATAGTGTGTTTTCTTCCCTTGTACTTTTGCATCATTTAGATCCAGAAATGAAATATGAAAGGAAGATCAGAGGTAGGATAGTAGATTTAGGTCTTGACCCTTTGAAAAAAGAAAAGTGGGATTGATACACCACTTGTGGCATATGAGTCCCAATCTAGGTCTTTTACTAGGTTTTAGTGATTTCAAATCAACCACTGTTAGATTCCAGTTTTGGCACATAAACCTTAGTCTAGGACTAAATCGTCCAAACTAGCATATGAGTTCTAGTGGACACCAAACACCATTTTTTCATGGTTTTCAAGCTTTTTTTTTACCTCATCACTCTTCTAGATGCACCTATGTTCATTTATAGTTTGTTATCCTAATTTTCAATTTCATTTCCTAGGTCATTCAGTTAGGTTTTGCATAGTACTTTGCATGTCACATTCACTTCTTGTCTTTCTGATCACACCCTAGGATACCTTATTGTCATTTAGTTAGCTTGATGGTGAACCACCTTTTAGTCCTTAATCACAACCTAGGATACCTTATTGCATGATATCTTTCCCCCTTTCTATCTTTAGAATGAGATCTCTAAGGTTTTCTTTAGTGTAATAAGTGTGAAATAGGACCCTACCCTTGTGCTTCATCTCCTCAAAGGTGGGGCACCCTATTTTTGTTGTTACAATAACTAATTAAAAGTTACCAAAATAAATATAAAAAAATGAAAAGATCTCACATAGCTCAGGTAATCTCTCATACCAAGATCTGACACCTATATCATCTAAGGTGAGGCAATTTGATGAAGGGATTCTCCAATTGACACTCACACATAACACAAAAATAAATATTAAGATATAAAATGCAAGAATGAAAATAGCCCACTTTTGATTACTTCCCAAAAATAGAATTACAAATTCAAAAATTACAATGTAACAACCACATGGGCTTGACTCACTACAAATAAAATTAAATCTATAAGAAAACTCTAAAATTTAGAGACACAATCTACAATAATAGAGCCATCTTTTATAACCTCCATTCACCCCTTTATTTGGCACCAATAACCACCTTAAGATATTTTAGAAAGTGTAATTTCACTTTTTTACTAGTGCTTCAAGGTCTTGCCATTTTTTTCCCACCCAAGTAGATATTGTTGGAGGATGCTAAGATGAGAAAGATTGAAACAAAATTCAAAATAAAATAAAATAAGAACAATATTATATCTATCAAATATACAATGAAGAGTGTATAATTCAATTATCAAAGCCTTGCTTATATATGCAAGGATAATGAGGTGATAAGGTATGAGTGAAACTATAGTTCTATCCATCCAAAGATGGGATACTTGTGAGCTCACTTGACAAGTGGGTGAGGGAGTGGTAAAAGTACATGCAATAGGTATCTAAAGTCATGAGGAAACATGTCTCAACCATATGAAGTGAGACAAAAGCAAAGGAAAGACAAGTAAACTTAAGCTAGGTGTGGAAACGTCGATCCTAGAAAGGTGATTAGCTAACTAGGTATGATAATGAATCCTTTTACACTAACACACCCTAAGTGAAACTTAGGGATTGATATATGCACTAATGATGAGTCTCAAATATGAGGCCATGTTAGACACATGTACAAATATCTTATAAAGTGGAGTAAATGAGAGAAGCCTAGTGGGATATGAAAACTATTCTCCAAAATAGAAAAGAAGTAATGAAATAAAATGTACAAGTGAATAAGATAAAACGACTCGTGATGACCCCCCAAGGACTAATTTGGTCACAAAGTACAATGGATGTTCCCTCCATAGGATAGAAAAGAGAGAAGGTAATGTGATCCCCCCAAAAAGTATGAAGTAATGAACTCCATGTGAGGAAATACTTCCTCCCAAAACTAATAATAAAAGATAAACCACATAGCTCCCCCTCAAAATAATTTTTGTAGTATTGGTAGATGCTTGACATTGGATGTTGAAGATGATCCATGAACATTGAATAGTTTCTTTCTAATTGGGAAGAAAAACTGCCACAAATTTGTGTAATATGACCTCCCATTCTAGATAGTAATATGGAAGAAGAAAGGTGAATGTCTTTGAATGATGCACATGATACAAAAACTGAAATGATTCCAATGATGGATTTGAATGTTGCTACAAGATCTCCAAACCAATGGTAATATGATGGATGAGGTACCATAGAATATTATAGAATAGGGACTATGAATGTATTGTTATGTTTAGATGAGTGTGAATTTGATATCATTATAGATGATGATAACTGATTTGGATAGGTAAAATCATGAATGTCTGTACAATTTATCATGATCCAAGTTGATGTAGGAAATAAAAAAGCAATATCTAAATATAGAAATAGTGATGTGAATTCATTGAAGCTAATATGGAATAGAAGATGAATTTCCTCAATGGTGTCATCCAAATCTGAAATATGAGATTCTACAACTAAAGATGCTATGTGTTGTAGATATGCATCCCAATGTGGTGGATGGGGAATGAATATAGAAATTTATTGATGCAAAGATTCATTTGAAATCATTAATGAGTCAACACTAGATTTAGATGTAGCAAAATGTGATTAGGGAGATGAGATATCAATGCAAGTCATTAGACTACATTGTTCATCTCCAAATGATTGTTACTCACAAAATTCCTTAGTGAGATTATTTTTTGCAAGCTACAATAATAAGTTAATGATTTTATGAGAGAAATGAGGACAAAATTCATCCACATGTTGATTTGTCCCACACTATTTGCACTTGTTTTAACATTTTCTAGACATGGTCTAATTAATAAGAAAAAAAGCAATATGAAATGTATGATACTATGGAACCATTTTTTGAGGTGTCATCTAGAGGCTAACAAGAAGAAGTAAAAACATTACAATATTTAACTTCAAGTTCCTTTGTAATATGGATGAAAATATAAACATTAGAATAATATTAAATAATTTTTAACTTAGATTATATGAGACAAAAGATAGACTGAATTGATGATAGAGATCCATGTTAATACATGATTAATACTCATATGGATATTTAGATTAAGGTCTAATGAATTTCCAATAAAGAACTAAACTTTTGATACATTAAGAAACATTCTCTAAAGAAAATATAGCTACATATTTCCAAACAAGTGACACAATGCATCGAGTTCCTTCCACCAAGCAAGGAGCTTTTAGTTTCATAGGGGAAAGGAAAATATAGTTGAATATTTGTAAAATGAATTCATATTACAAGTGTATATTAAAATTCATATTTTTTGTGTGCTCATTAAATAATATTAATAAATTTTTATATAAAAATAATTTAGGAATTTAAATTGGTTTTGTGTGACAGTGGAGAGTTTATTTGTCAAGGTAGTAATAGGGAAATGTACAAAGTGAATGTCATATTGTAAGAAACAAAGAAGTCCTTATTTAAAAAACTATTTAGTAAACATAGTTATTTGTTAACATATAAATAATTTTTAGTAGATATGTAAGTCATACAATATAAAAATATTAGTGATAAGTTAAAAAATTAAAAGCATTTTACAAAATGGAGATATTAAAAATATAAAAGTATTTTAATTTATTTTATATAAAAGACATAAAATAAAAATATTAGTAATATATTGAAAATTTAAAAGTATTTTACAAAGTGAAGATATTAAAAATATAAAGGTATTTTATTTAATTTTATATACAAGACATATCAAATATAAATATTAGTAATAAGTTAAAAATTTAAAAGGGGCCTAGCTCCGTTAGCTAAAATAATTCCGTTGCAGCTCGCTGGTCCACGAGTTCTAGTCTCCCGTCCCGGTACCGGAAGGCGCTTAGCCGCCGATGCGTTAATTTTTAAGGCTGCGATTCTTGCGGTCTAGTGGTTATTGGCTAAGTAGAACGTCGAGTTCTAGTCTCGCAGATTTCTCTTGATCGTGCTACTTTCGAAATTAAACAATAAAAAATAAAAAATTTAAAAGTATTTTATCTTCTTTAGTACCATATTATTATGTTCAATTAATAGTAATATTTTTTAATATTTTAACCATTTCTATAATTTTTTATAATATATTTAAATACTATTTCTAAATTAAATTCATTTAGTGAAATAAACTAATTATAATTAATTTTATTTGTACTTTGAATTTAGAAAAGAACATATGCCCATGAAAAATAGGCCATAAAAAATAAAGTCAATAGGAATAAAAACTTTATAGCTAGACTAGAGGTTTAAATATTAATTAATTTCTTTCAAATATTAATGCACTTACATCATTGAGAATATCAACAAAAACAATATACTAAGGCTAGTGGTATGGAGCAATCCCAATACCTCGTAGTGTGTTAATGGTGAACATGTGTAAATGAGGATGCTTCTCTATGCCTCACTACATTGCATACCTTCTATACGTCAAGTGAGTGTATAGATAGTGAGAATGGTAAGGTTGTTACATGTAAACGTGTGAGAATATAGAGTAGAAACAAATTTTTCCTTTGATTGATGCATTAGAATATGATCTGCAAATTTTATGAAGAACGTTGAGGCATAGAGAAGTATTTTATTATTTCAAAGGCAGAGGAAATTTGCAGAAGAACAACTAAATATTGGAGAATTCCATAGAGGTGAGTTGTTATTGCTTTGTAAAGTATCAAAGATGAAATGTATAAGAAATTTCACTATTTGGTAAAACCAATGGAGATGGCAATTTATGTATTATTTAGAAAACCTAACTTAGAAATCCTACCAAAGTAACTACACATGACATATGCTATGTAAGTCATAAACATGAAATAGTAAAAGCCAAGAAGTAGGCTACATATGGAAAGCTAAATTCTCTAAGAAAGGTCTTGTTAATTGTGAATGTATCAAATGCATTGACTATAGATTGATTGCAACAATTTTTCATTTTACTTGTTAATTTTGTCATGTTCTTTTGTGTTTTATGTTTATGAATAACATATTATGTGTAATCGGTTGTGGTCGTTTGTTTAAATTGTCCTTGTAATAGGAAACATTTTTCAGAATTAGAGTGGAGACAAAGACCTATGGAGCTACAAATATACTTGATTCTTGAAGGAGAGACTATGAGGTTAGAGTATCAGATGTTTTTCTCCTTTGTTTCCAATGAATTTTGATTCTTTGAATGTCTAGAAAAATTATGTGAATTGTTTTAATTTTTCTAATTTATTCCCAGAAGCCAGTGAACTTTGCAGTCATTTGATTGCAATAATGTTGTAGTCAGAGATGTGCATAATTGTAAAAATATGATATGCAATTCATATGCAATGTGTCACTTAGTACAATAATCATATTTTGAATTTGTTTCAAGTAAATTTGGAAAATAGAAAGACCATTTTGCTGAGAGGCAAGTCACTATTTCAATCAGGGAAGGTCACTATTGGAATTGTATGATGTGCATTGGATATGGAACACTTTTCGATCAGTCTATAGTTATTGCATTACATGCCTCCACGGTCGACTAGACCTTGTCCAAAGTATTAATTTTTCTCTTTCATAATCCTCATTTGCTTACTATGTATGAATTCCAAAGGAAACAATTACACATATCTAGCATTGTAATCTTAGTCAAAAAAATCATTATTGTACACGTGAAATTTGTCAATGCATTTACTAGTGTAGGGTGCATTAGGCTAAGAAAAAAGTCTATACAATTTGCATTTAACCTACTCCTTGGCTTCAACTATTCCATGTTTGTTGGTTGCATAACATATGCCATGTATTGTACACATTTCCCCTGTGAGGGCTTGTAACAGTAAGAAATACCTCTAGTTGCAAGAGAAAAAAAAGATGAGGATATCTTTCCTTTGTTTGTAAGAAAGAGAAAAAAAACCAATGAAAAAAGGCACAATGGTTAATAAAAACTTTATTGTAAGAGCTAACAATGTATTTAATAATAGATAATTTTTTTTTGGCAAGTTATAAGAATTGACTTGCAAAATGTTGTTCATAGGATTTGTAGATTCAACTGAATATTGCCACACATTTACATGTAACAGTCCTACTATTCTTAGCATCCATGCACTTGGTTCATTTGTTTAATGTGTGCACTACATGAAAGCATGGACAATCTTTCCCGTTTAGGATTGGTCCCTTTGATTAACACCAACATATCATGTTTTTCAAGGAACTTTTGGGTGTTGTTGCCTCACACAATTTGCATCCACTAATTAAATATTTTCCACAATATATAATGTTCCCATATTTTCCTAATTTACTTAAATGAAAGTGAATAATAGACCTACTCCAACCAATAGAAAAATAGAAAAATTATAATTTTCAAACACAAAAAATATGTCTTTAAATCCCAACTATAGGAAAAAGACAAAATATTTTAAACAATACAATTTCATTGGCCAAGCAACTATTTCAAAAGCAAATTCAATGAATGCAATAGTAAATGTGCCTAGTGCATCTGCTATGTTTTGTTATAAAGTGGATGTTGTTGCTTACTAATTTATCCATAGAAACTGGGTTACTCAAAAAATGGCTCAAAGAAAACTCAATAAAGTATCAAATTAATCTTTCATGTCTCAAATTTATCATTCATCTCTTTTCCTATTGTGTGGAGTAGGTCTAGTACACTTCTTTGTGTAAGAAAATAAGTGAATAGAAACAAATTATAAAAAATTTCAAATAAATTTGATTGGAAAACCAAGTATGTCAAATTGAAATACAATAATTGTTTTATATTTCTTACATATAGCATACTTAAAAGCTGTAATACTAGATTTTAATCCATTTTTATTGGAACATGAGAAAATAAAGTGTTGTCTAGCATGTAAAGGAAAAACATGTTGACTATAAACTAAAAGTGGCAAGAAGTTTTGAGTCATAAAACATGAAATATAGTGATAAAGGCCAAAAGCTAGGAACAAAAGCACAACAAAAAGAGAAGCGTAGGTCGATGCAATGTTAGGTAGCTTTGCACTTTCTTGTGTTTCTTCGTCATCTGCAATGTCATTATAATGGTTAGTACAAAAGCAATATTTTTATATAATTCTAAACATATTTTGGAAATTGAAGAGGGAGAAAAGTATTTGTATCAATATTTTTTTTAACCTCGTTGTAGCATATGACATTTATTCAGCTAGGAAAATAGCCTTTGTGATGAAATTGTTTTGATTGAGGCTAAAATGGCCTTTGGTGACAAAGTTCTGTAGTGAAAATATAACTATTGATTTGTCCTTGATGTAGTCTTCATATTTCATGTTTTGAAGAGCGGGCAAGAGTTGTTGGTGGAGATGGTTTTGAATTGAACAATAGATTGTTTGCTTGTCATTTGTTACGATGATAGCCTTAGGATGAAGTGAGTATATGTAGCTCACTTCCTTGTCACATTGGCTTCAATGAGTGGTTTCTTGTTGGAGCATGTCAAAAGCATTGAATTTATAATTGCAAGTCAGGAAAAAATCTTCAAATGGATTTGAAAGTATGTTTGCTGATTTTAATGTGCCTAAAACTTGAGACATGTGAACGTAGATTGTTAGAAGGGGAAATTTCAAAAAAATTAAATGAGAGAGCAATAAGATTTTTTAAAATTCGCCTTAAATGTTCATTGCATGATCAAAGTAGTTAGCTTGTCCATTGTTCTTTTGTTATTCAATTTGCAAATAAATGTTGATCGACCCATGTGGAATGTGTTCTTTTGATCTTTTATTTTTAGGATATTCTTGAAAAGAAATGTTGGAGTTTTGTTTGTGTAGTTGTTCCTCTATTTGCAAGTATTGTTTCTCATGATATGGATGTAGTTGTAGCTGCATGGAAATGAGAAAGTTAGTTTTGGTTACAAATAAATTTTAGTAGAGACCACAATGCTAAAAAAAAAGGTTAAAATGGATTACTGGTGTATGCTGGGGAGACATGTGTACCTATGCTCTATCAGATTCTACTATGTCATCTTTGATTTCAACTGCATATTGGCTACCTAATTTCTTAGCACCAACAACCAAAGCACCTATTGTTCCAATTAGATATTGATTTGTGGCTGCTAGTAGCTAGCTGATAGTTGTATCTCAAATGAAGTAGTAGTCTATAGAAAAGTGAGGCACGCTTTCAACTATGCTTGTGTTTGTCAATATCAGTATGCAATCATAGTCTCCTCTATCATAATCTATTCTAGGTGCAATTTGGAAGCCTAATATTGAAACTCCCAATCCTGGAATTATTTTGTGCTCATGTTCTTGTACATGGTTTCCACTGAAATTCAATGTAATTGGAATTTCTACTTTAAGATCTATGAGATTTGCATGTAGTACTTCATGTGTTCTATTGAATTTTTCCAATTTTTCTTTGTAGAAAACAAGGACGTCACCTTGGAATGTGTCACTAATTTTTTTTGCATTTAAGTCTTCAATTGATATGGTCTTTTTGACTTTTGTTCTACAAAAACCAAGAGAAATGCAAATCTTATATTTTGGCAATGCAGGAACACATGTGATAGGTAAATAGGATAAGTTGTTTATTATTTTCTTGTGTCTTCTTCCATTTCTTGTACTTGCTATTGTGGTCTTTTTGTTTGATCCATCATTTTCCTACAAAGTAGTGATATAGTATTGGAGAATCCATTGGAGAATGTATTACTGATATATGCTTATGTATGGTGTAATGTTGAGCTAATTCAATAGGTAAGATGGAATTTTAGGAAAATAGGAAAGTGTTTAGTCCAATATGCCTCTAATTTGTAAATGTTGCATACACTTATGATTGAATTTGACCAAATATGGTAAATGAGTGACTTGTGTAGACAATGTGATTTTTTTAACAAAAAATGAGTGTTGCTAGTTTGCATGAAATTTTGGAGTGTTCTTTTGTTTTTGTTTTCTAAACACATGTCGATATTAAAGTCTCCTAAAATGTACACTATGTTTTTTGTATCTGCGTATGCAATTACAACTTGTATAATTTTTATTATTTCTTGTATGGGTGTATTAGCTCTTTCATACATATTACATATATTAAGTTCATTGGTGTGTAGTAGTATTGTGATTATGATGGCTTCAATATTTGTAGAGCTATGTTCCTTTTCTTTTGATATGAACATATGTTTTTTGGTAAAAGTTGTTATTCCATGTATCATAATCATACCAAATGTATTCAAATATTTTGATAATATATTAGGTTGTAAGATATGCATGTGTACTTCTTGTAAACAAAAAATGTCAAATTGCATTATGTCATAGTCATTGGCAATGTTGTGTGCATGTGGTTTTAACAAATGAGTGTTTAGTGTGCATAGAAGCATCTGCGTTGTATCACATTGGACATGTAGTTTTAATATCAAGTTTCCACTGTGTAGTTGACTAGAGGTGATGCATTTCTAGACATATTGGTGTAGGAGCACCTTGTTCACAAAATGCCTTCAAGAGGAAAAATTGCAAAATTTTAATGCTTAATTGTAAAACCTTGTGAAAAGGTCATGTAATGGTTAATTCATATGTATTTGAGGTCACAAATAGGTCACCAGGTGGGAAAAGGATGAAAAAAATAGAATATCCAAAAATACTAAAAGTTGTCAATAATGTAAAAGATGCAAAAAACAAAAAATCAGGAAGTTCAAGAGTCTTTGAGGAAAATTTCAAGGGATAGGTCGATGGAGGAAGTTAAAAAGTTAGTTATTGGTTGGGAAACATCTATAAAAGTTGTTGTAAGGTGGGAAAGTGACCATCATTGTAGTCTTGAAGAAATCCATTCAATAAAAGTACCTTGTTGAGCAATTTTCAGAGTTTTTTCCTGATATTCTTCAATTTGCATAGTCTGTATAGAATTTTAAGGCTTTAAATATTATTGTTCTTGATAGGAAAGAGAGTTAGCATTCATTTAAAACCAATTGGGAGATATTTTATTAAGTAAAGCACTGTTTGAGTGCAATCTTTGTAGTTCAGTCTGTAATCTTAGAATAGGGGTTTTGAGAGTCTTTTAGGGAAATATTCCTCCATCCCATCGATGTAGGTTTAGTTGGTGATGGGATGGATAGAATAGAGTCTTTTTGTTATGTAAATTTTTTGTTTGGATTAATAATTGTAGGGGAAGGCGAGATTCCAATATGAATATTGTTGTCTTGACAGAAAAAATAGTGTTTTCCTCACAAAAATCATGGCTCCAAGTGGTGTTTTGAAGAAAATGAAGCATAGAAGGATTGATAAAGGCTTAAACAAAGTGTTCAAACATATTTACATATGTTTCAACCCAGTGCAAAGCATGTAAAGGTTTGGTGTATGTTTTTCTAACAAACCTTTGTTGGTTAAAGCTTGTTTTACGCAAAAAGTAGGGTTTTGAAAAGCATCGATAAATTAAACTTTTCCTTTCCTAAAAGTTGATAAATCTTGAGCCTTTAGATGGGTTAGAAGACTATTTGAGGTCATTTGGAAATTTGGTGGTGATTAAAGACTACTTCATTTGTAAATCTAACCTATTTAAGGGCAAGAGATGTGGGATAGTTAATTATTTTGTTAGTCTTTTCAAAGCAATGTTATTGTATGTTGAGATATATTATTACATGATAGAATGGGTTGCTAAAATATTACATTGTTTGATGTGAATCATTGGGGATACCTAACGGTATACCCGCTTTGGTCAAGTTGCTATGCTACTAGAAATGTGGCCCTTGAATACTAGAAATGAGATTCTGGTGGGGCAGTGATGTAAGAGATTTATTTTGTGTTGTATCTACCAATGTAATGATATTAGAAGTGCATTGATGGTTTGGGAAGGGTGTTGAAACCAAACTTATTGTTTGGTGTATTTGTACAAAGTGATATCATGGTGACTTGAATGTGCAAGAAACGGTTTTTAACTACAAAGAATAAGTATTAAACTGATGGTTTCAATGCTTGGTAAGTGTATTTTAGTATAAAACATGTTGAGTACTATGTCTTAGAGGTTTGATAACTGGTTTGTAGCAAGAAAGCATGGCTTATTGAATTTTTTCCCTATACAGTGAGTTGCAAAGATGAGTAAATTGGTGCATGAAGAAAGTATGGATTGTATTCATAGATTCTGGTTAGGATTTTTTTTTTTCAATCAATTTGATGAAGGTGAATCTATATTTAAATATAGTAAAGATGTAGAGACAAGGTGTGTTGTTTTGTGGCTTTGTAGAATTGAAGAATCAAGGGAAGTCACATGATATTTTGATGTAAAGATTAGTTAATCAAAGATGCTTGTTCAATTTGATCTTTTCCAAATTAGTATGGGACTGATGTACCCTAGATGAATTGTTGTGTTTGGTAGATACTCTTGCATCAATTGGTATTAGAGCTAGTTGATTCTGATAAGTTGGTTAAGTTGTTGATGTTGAGTCGTTAAGTTTGGTTGCAGGTGTTTGATCCATCTAAGCTGTAGA
>VDFB02334364.1:0-11150 GCA_007258455.2 Sequoia sempervirens
TGCAAACCATTCCTTCTTGTGGCAAAGTCTCTTCCCAACTCAAGAGTTCACACTCTTGATGTACTTTCCAATCACCATCAACATATGGGATCATCTTGGCATTACGCAATGTTTCATCATTATGGAGTTCATTTATTCCTTCAACTATTTGTTTGATCTCCATAATCCTTGTATTAACTTCTTGTTCCTTAAGGGTAGCTGCAATAGATGAATGATTTTCTGCTTTGTATAAAGAATGATGAGCTAAGGTAAAATCAAGGCAAAGCCTATCCATCTCTTCCTCCTCTTGGTAGGCATCATAGGTCTCCTCTGCAAACTTAATAGCATTATCCCTATCTGAGAGCAAATGCAAATAATCTGACTTTATGGATTCCAATGCCTCTTTGATAGATTGCATCTTGGAAAGAGAGTCTCCATCTTTAACTCCATTTAGTTTCTCTTCAAATTGAAACTTCCAGCAAAGTTCCTCAATGAAGTGATATGTGCTATCAAATCTTGATAACACTTTAACAATCTTCTCTTTTGAAACCAATAAATTATCCTTCAAAACTTGCAGCTCTTTAGGCCCTTGATCCCAATCAGCAAAGAAGCTATGCTCATCAAACATCAATTTTTCTGATTTGTTTTCCTTGACATGATTTTCAAAATCAGCCTCCTTTCTAATCTTATCACTGCATATCTCCTGACTCGAAGGCTTGTCAACAACTTCTTCAAACAAATTAGTACCTCTATCTTGACCTTTCAAGTTCTCATACTCTTATTGTGCGTAATTTTGAAAGGCATCCAAATCATTTGCTGATTTTAAAACATTCTTCTCTTCAACATAAGAAATCACGTTCTCATTAGCCATTGCTGCAACTTCTCCTCCAAAGATCACTTCATTACTTTTATTGCAAACTGATTTTTGAACTTCATCAGGATCAAAGGGGAATTTATCCCACTCCGGTTCTTTATCATACCTTGGTGACATCGCACCCGGATCCCAAATGTGAAAGGTTTGATTGCAATGATCAATAGGAAAGAGATCATCATGCTCCTCTTGAACTGTTGACTCTTTGAATGAGTCATTCCTCAACCCACTTGAACTGAAACCTTCATCTATAACTTTCTCCACAGATGTAGTTTGATAATCAAACCCACTACCACTCAAGTCACTAGCATTATATCGGATTAAAGAATCATCAAAGCTGGTTGCTTTGAATATTTTGTCATTCTTTTCTTCAATGAAATTATCTTGAGTAGATGTGTTGCTGATTTTATCATTAGTGCCCACATACATACCAAAGAAGTCTTCTTGGACACTTGTCAATAATTCTTCATATGGAATTGGCTCAGCATAAAGTAGAGAATTATCCTTCACTAAATCTTCAATAAAAGGAGATAAAAACACATTGGAATCACCATCAACAACCTCACTTTCGTAATGGTCATAGGCTGGTTCAAAGACACCATTAGTATTTGCTTCATCTTGCTCTTCTTCAACGTACTTATCCCACACAACTGTTCCACCAGCATCTTTTGAGAAGCCATTTGTCTCGAGATCTTCATTGCTTGAATCCTTATTAGGACTCAAGACTGCTGTAATGATCTTACCATAATAATCTTCATTATTTCCCATCCCATGCAAGTCTAGGGATGTATTTTGGGACTCTAACTTAATCTCCTCACTTGCCAAGGTATCTTCATCAAGCCCACTTTCATTTTGAACCAAAATGTGCACCTTGCTTGTGTCTTCTTCAACACTAATTGACTGATTTTTCTCTTCAATTTGCTTACTTGTGGGCTGCAAACCACACACAGATCCTTTTGCTTCTTCCTTTCTTGATTCTTCAACCATGGCAATTTCTACTTCTTCTTTAATCATTTTTTTGATGTAGTTGACCATAGCCAACTTTCCAGGGTCATGAATCACCGCACAATTCAAAAACGTGTCAAATGAAACATCGTTCTTAAACTCATCTGTCATGCTCTGATATTGTTTACGGAGTATGGCAGCCTCATGTTCACATTGCCTCTTGAACTGGCATGCTTCCGAAGCCACAATCAAATCTGACTTCTCACGATTCTTGGACCTCAGAAAATGCAACATCTTAAGAACTTCTGAAAGCTAAACTGAACTTAGGTGAAGAATCTGATTTCTCTATCACTCATTTGTCAACTGACTCTGTCTTATTCACAGGATGGCAAGATCTTGGCTCTGATACCACTGAAATATGCTAACCAATTTTTTCGATGAAGTAACACAACATAACCAGCACTTAACCAACTTGATTAGCGTTAGCTCCAAATAGAAAACCAAACTTGAAAAGAACTCACACCAAGAATGCACACTCAATCCCAATGAGGAATAGGTGTTGTCATATGGTGGAGGAGCTAAATGAAAAATACTTGAAAGAAACTACTCAACGTCAAGAATGTGCACTCAAGATCCCACTGAGGGCGAGGTGCTAACATATGACGGAGTGTTGAATTGAAACTAGAAATGAATAGGCGGATAACCAGCCATGAAGAGCATTTCCACACTACCACCAAACAGTGGGGGGAAAAGATTACAATTAAAACAATTCGTCCGCTGCGGCGGGCATCCACAGAGTTGTGGGGATTCACCACTTGAGAGTGGGTACAAGAGTAATACAAATCCAATTATCCACACTGGCGGTAAACCATCCAGGGGTACTAATGTGAAATTAAAGAAAGAATTGCAGCAATAAAGGACTGGAACAGTACTACTGTTTACAGTCTTACAATATGGAAAAAGAGCTGCAAATTACATGAAAATTACAATAGATTCAATGTACCATGATACTGGATGATTCCATGTTAGACATCAACAATAAATGATGAAGAAAGGACTGAAGATTCAAACTTAAACAAGTCTGATGTAAAATAACAATTCTGGAAATTCTGATCAGCAACTGTGAAATTCAAATAAATATTCACAACTCACTCAAAATACCTCCGTTTTGTGTGAAACGAAAACCAATGAGCTGCTGGAAGATAGGCGCCCAACATTAGATGAAGAAACAGCAACAAAAACTCGTAATTTAATTCTTACACGAATCCCAATGCAGCAAGAATGGTACGGCCTTCATGAGGGGCGATTTTGACAAGTAAAAATCAACAACTCAAAATTAAAATCTGAAACTCTCCAAAGATGGTCGCCTTGGGTGTAGGAATGGATTGGAAAAGTACCCACAAGCAAATTAAATTCACACAAAAAGCTGTATGCAAAAACCACTTTCAGTTGTGACTGCATCAGCAACTTCAAAACTGGAAATATCATTAAAAACTTCAACTGTTGAGCTCAATCTGCTAGTCTGGATGAGAAGCAGCAATGAAAACCAACTAGGTGTTGTATTTCAAACACGAAATTGGATTGAAACTAGGAGGTAAGCATCCCTCGAAGTAAAAACCAAGTTGTCATTTCGACAGCATAACATTAGCATAAATTCATGGATAATCAGCTCTTCAAACAGCAGCAATATATAAGCTTTTGTTGGCAAATGAAGCAACAAGAACTCTTCAAATTCCAAGAAGTTGAATCATTTCAACTTCCAAAAAGGACGCCACCTTTTTGCCTTTTACTTTGAAATAATAAAATATCATTCAACTTCCCTTTAGGCATCCATTTCATATTGCAACAATAAAGCATTTATTAAATAATTAAATGCTCACTTGACCTTTATGTCCCCTTCTTTAAAACAACTTGAAGTCATCAAGCCTAGGCATGGGGTACAACTTCAAGACATGAAAATTGACTAAAACTCAGTCCAAGGAAAAACCAAACCCAAAGCCAAAGCCGAGGCCCGATGGATAACAAGATGCTTGAGTTGAGCTGCTGATGATGCGCCAAAAATTAGACTTACTAAAATAGCCAGCGCCAAAAATAGTAAGTTTACCTCAAAACCAACGAAGCGAGCTGGAAGCAAGACTTAATGAAAGCTGACAACTGAACCACTGCCAAAATTAGTATTTACTAAAAATAGTAAATACCTAGAAATGCCACAAACCTCCAAGCAAGAAAACCCTAATTTCACTTTTGATCAACCTACGGGTTTCCGGAAATAGGCTATCAGTCAAAGAAGAGCGTATGGCCAAAATGGGGACATTACAATGAACATGACACAAGACATCATCTTTGAGACCCTTCCAAGAAAATCTCTCTAATTTGCGGATAGGTTTTGAAATAACTTGGATGTCCTACAAGGGGAGTATTATGAATGGCCCATAAAAAAATCTCCTTCAACTTCAATTCAAGCACCAAATAAATTTTGTCCTTGTAGTAGATTATCTCATCTACCACCTTGTACTTTTCTTCATGAATCTTGCCATCCATCAACTTGCATGCAAAAGTGTTTTTGGAATACTGAACTAAAAGATGAGCCTTCCAATCAGCTGAAATCTCCATGAAGAAGCATATAGTGGGTTTCCTAGAAAGAGCATCTACTACAATATTCCTCTTCCTTTTCACATACTCAATGTCAAAATCATATCCCTGAATTTCATTGATCCACTTTTGTTGTCGCTCATTCAAGTTCTTTTGCTCAAAGAAGTATTTCAAACTATTAAGGTTTGTTCTAATAACAAATTTTCCACCTACCAAGTATTGCCTAAATTTTGCAAATGCATGCATGATGGCAAGCATCTTCTTATCGTAGATGGAATATAATCTCTCTGCATCATGGAGCTTCCTACTCTCATAAGCAATGGGATGCTTGTTCTACATAAATATTGCTCCAATTCCCTCACTAGAAGCATCACACTCCAACACAAAGGGCTAAGAGAAATCAAGTAATGCCAAAATAGGACAAGTGCTCATTACCTCCTTAAGTTTGTCAAATGTGTGTTGAGCCTCCTCAGTCCATTTGAAAGCTCCCTTCTTAGTGAGATTTGTAAGAGGTGCACCAAGCTGAGAGAACGCCTTCACAAACCTCCTGTAGTAACTGCAAAGGCCGAAGAATCCCCTCAACTCTGTTAGTGACTTCGATGGTGGCTAGTCCAATATAGCTTGAATTTTCTCCTGATAGACCTTCACTCCATCTGCACTGATCACATACCCTATTGTACCCAAACCAAATTTTTTGCTTCATTAAGGCATTTTGCTAAAAGAGTCTAAATTCTAAACCTTGTAAAAATGATGTTAGAAGTCAGTTTTGGGAAAATCAAGTATCGGCTTTGAGTCAATTTGATGTCAAGAAGATAATAGTAAAATTTGAAAAAAATGAAAATTAGGGTTTTTGGACCCTTGTTTTTTAGGTGAAAACCCTAAAAATTGAAACTTGTCAGAATTGATTGAAAATTGTTTTGATTGCTTATTTTGCTTCACAATCACAATGGTGAAGTTAGATTTAGTTAAAAGTCAGTTTAAGTATGGTGGGTAGTTTTCGCTTTTTTAGGTGGAAAGTTAGGAGCTCTGAGGTCGTCAATGGCAGATGGCCAGAGACCAGGTGTTGAAATCTAAGCCTAAAACACTCAAATGAAGAATTTGTGGCGAGATATGTTCAGAATGATGCTTCGTCTTGGAAGGGATTTTTCGCCAAGGTGAAAATCATTAAAAAATTTCTAGCTCTGGAGCAAAAGAGCCCCTAAAGGCCAAGGGCGCCCTAGATTTCAGAGGCCTAGATTTCATTTTCGAGATTTGTCACTTCCAAGAAGACTTCTCCGGAATACTGATAGCTTCGCAATGAGCCTACCAACCAGCTTGAAAGATCTGTCTAGCACCTGATACGGGGGATTGAACGAGAATTGAGAGATGAAAAAATGACACTGGAGTGAAAAGCACACCTCCTAGCCAGGGCACCCATTTTTTTGAGGGACCAGATGAAGGTTTCTGACCAAATGATACCTAGGATGTTTTTCTCAAACTTGATCCGACTTTGCAACGAATTTGTTAGCGGGTTAATCTGAGTTGTTGAACTGCCAGAATCAAGAGTCAAACATAAGGTCTAATCATGGTTAAAATTTCAAGGAAACAACAAAAGCGCCCCTGGAGGCTAGGGGCGTCCAAGGTTTTGGAGCCTTAAATGCAGTCTTTCTGGTGATCTCAAGTATTCATCGTATCCGTGATGCTGCTAGCTTTTCGTTGCATACCTTAGCTAGGTCAGAGGACAAGTCAATAGCCTATAGTCGGGAATTAAGTGTGATTTTAGCTAGTTTGTAAAATGTAAGTTTGGGAACAAAAGCGCCCTTGGAGGCTAGGGGCGCCCTTGATTTTAACCTAGCATATGATGATTTTTGGAAAAATGTTCTCTGAGAGCTCTTGTGTAGAACAGAGCTAGCTTCGTAGTGAGCCTACCTGTCAGTTCTGAAGTTTTGTCGAATGCCAGAGGACGCGAGATGAAGGGAGGTCAAAATCACCTTCTAAAATGATGAAAATTTTACTAAGTCTGAAGCCAAAATGCCCCTAGAGGCCAGGGGCGCCCTGAATTTTGAAGCCTCAGATCTCAGAATTAGGCTTTGCAACCTCAAGGAGTTTCTTGTTAGTTTTGATCTTGCTCTTCAATGAAACTGTCAGCTAGTCTTCTGGACACATCAGTCAATCAAAATCAGTGGTCAAACATGGGCTTCGGTGAGGTTCATGAAATGAAATTTTCAAGAAAATTTCAACTCTAGAAAAGTGACACCTAGAGTCAAAGTTTGACTTTTTGACTCAAGTGCATGAAGTGCCCTATAAAGGTGGAGATTGCGAACTGAAATTAAATATTATTTAATTCTCAGTTGGTTGACTTAAACTGAACTTAATTTTGCTTGCAAAAGGGGCAACTTATTTTTGCATGTACTGTTAACTAAATTTGGTCCAATCAGAAGCTAGTGCTCTATTTAGGGAAAATTTCTTAATAAGTTAACTAAGTTTTGGGGGTCCAATCAGAGGGTGCCGTACATTTTTGAGGTCCAATTAGGGTGGCACCTAAGTTTAATGCAATTTGTGATGCCTTTAGACTTAAATTTATTTATTTAAGTCATATTGGCATCCATTATTCCCATAATAGGTGCAAGCAAACGCGATTTTCTTGAGCAAGTAAAGATCTGAAGGTGCTTTGGGTAATATTTTTTAGTGTTCTTCGCAGTGCTAGACCCAAATTGTTCAGAAGATACATTCTCCAGACTTCATTTTTTCGAGTGCATGCAAACTTCATTGAATCCAGTTCAAGCAATAGGCGACTTTTTGATGCAGAATAATAACTTCTATTTTCTATCTCAAATTCTTCTATTCTTTTCTTAAGTTTTCTCTTGCATATCAAAGTAAACGGCAAAATTTTGAGAATCTGATCATCTAGGTTCACATATTTTAGTGTCAGCAGCAAAACCCATGTCTTAGATTTTTTTGAGAAAATTGCCCCACTGCTTCCATTCTGAAGCATTGTGCTTTTTTCCAAAGATTCCTTTGCATGTGGGCCAAGAACACATATTTTCCAAAATCGAATCATCTGGGTTGGCTTAGAACTCCATTGCCTACAAAACCCATGTGCCAGATTTTCTCAGGAAAATTTTGCCCCAAGAAGCTCTAGAACCCCTACAGTTCTCGACTGAAAAGCCTTTGCATGCCTTGCTAAAACTCAAATTTTCAAATTTTTGTCGATCTAGGTTTGCTTAGAATTCAATTCTCTACAAAACCCATGTTTCAAAAAAATTCTGAATTTTTTTCCCACAACTAGCTATTTTTAGCCTCATCCAGAGTTTTTTTTAGCTTTTTTTGAAAGTTGTCCGAACATATCCAACTTTACAATCAAAAATCCGGATTTTCAAAATGCAATTCAACCCTATAGATTACAAGGCCAAATTGGTCTTGATACACAATTTTTTGAAAACCTCGGACACAAACGTGGGTCATGTCTATCCAGTGGTCAAACTAAGCATGTTGGAAGGTGTTAGCAACACCATAGTAAAGAATTTTGAGCGTTTTGGATTGCTGGCAGTAGAGTCTATTCCTATCATGATTTTTGATCTCGAGTTCGTTCTTGCATGCATAAAGCACTACGACTCGTCCACAAGACAAATCAGATCAGCTGATGGGAGAGTCATTTGCAGCCTCAAGCTGAGGGACATTGAGAATTGTTTTTCTATTCCTCCTCACTCAGACAATTTCACTGTATTCATTGAGGCTTGTGATAAGATATGGTATGAAGACAAAGAAAGATCCCAGTGAAAAGTTGCTCAGAGATGGTTAAAAGTGCAAAAGACCAACATGCCAAAGAAGGTTGGTCTTGGGGAGTTCAAGGATGAAGATGCTATTTTGATAACTTTGCTCAACCGGGTTACAGGGCAGGAGGAGGCTAATATTTTCCGACCATGGATGTTCTATGTCATTTCTCGAATCATCGATGGTAGAGAACATTTTGATTGGGCCATGTTAATCAGCGAGTGTCTGTCTTCACTAGCAAATCACTGGCTTCTTTAAAATCCATGAGTTTCACATGGTGTCTTATCTGGTCTACTTGATTGCTTTCCAAGGCAATTTTAGACACTTGAAGACCAATGGAACTCTTGGTGTTCAACATGTTCACGAATATTACTCTCAATTGGAGTTCTCAAAGGTTGGACAGGATTTCAAAGCGGTGAATGATCACTTCCTCATAAAGACAATTAGAGACCTTGATAACGAAATGCACATCAAGATTTCACCAAAGGCAAAGTCAGCAATGGAGAGTTGGACGGATTGGTTCATTCAATTCCCCACTTTCACATATATCGGAGTGTATGGTTACACCGGAGAACCTTTGATGCTACCAAGGTACTCGTCAGACCAGGTCCTATTTTTGGAGTTTTTTAGACAAGCTCAGGAGCTTCACTCTTTTCTTCACTGTCGACACAAGTAGGCATTCACCTTTCCTTTCGGATGGGGTATTTACAAATGCAAGGCAGCTGCTGATTGCAAGTTAATGACGAATGAGTTAGAAAAACTCAATCTCAAGTTTCTCATCAAGAGGTGTTCCTATGATCCGTTGGGTCATTATGCAACTCGGTTGGAGTGAAGTATTTCACATAGGTCAGCACTTGAGGACTTTTGGGCCAATTGTGAAGACGAATTTGAAGTGTGCCAATGTCATTACTGCAAACTTACCATTGCTCAACTTGCTGATTTCCTATCAGAGGATGTTGAGGGTTTGTCAGATGATGACGGAGAGGTGTTGCTTAACTCATTCATCAAAGATCAAGTTGCTCGCCAGCCACTTGACCAACCAGATTGGTATGCCAGGGAGAGTACTTCAATTGAGGATGTGTCAAAGACAGTTATCAAAACTAGCATGCACTTCTTGGAGAGTAAGAGAAGACGCAAGACAATTCCAGTCACAGAGCCGCCAGTAGGGTTTTCCTTACTACCTTCTACCTCAAGGTCAAGGCCTCGAGTTAAGGTTATCTTGAAGCCGCTTGAAGGTGTTAGAGTCAGTGGAAGCACAAAGGGGAGAAGTAACGACAAGCGGAAGCAGAAGCAGGTTGAAAGGACAGCTAAAGTTCCAGTGGAGACAGTCATACAGGCTGAAGCAGATTCATCTCCTGATACGCCATTTTCACCATAGTCACCTCCCATTGATATAGATTTAGAGCCAGAATCACCAGTTTGGCCAGCCTTAGCACCAGTTGATCCATCAGAGGTTGATATAGCAGCAGCAGTATCTCCTCGAGAAGATAACATTGTTCATTCATGTTGGCTTGAGAGGTCTTTGGGAAGATAGAGGCGAGAGCCTTCATATAAGCTTGATTTGTTTGAGTTTGGCAATCCTTATCAGGAAAGGGAAAACAAGAAAATCAAGAAGCAAGTGCACATAGAGAAAACTCCTGATGCAGAGATCATCATTGAAGTTGCTACGCCACCAGAGGGTAAGAGCCTGGATGAAGTTGAAGTTGGTGATTTCACCTTTGTCAAAGCAAATCTTGGTAGGAGCACTAGAGAAACGAATGTGAGCCTCTTCAGGGTTGTCACAAGTAATCTTGAAGAGCATGTCATGAAGAACGGAAAAGATAAAGCGCTTCTTAAGGCTGAAATCAAGCAACTCCGGTAGTATATTTCTGATCTCGTTCATGGAAACTCAAGCAAAGCACCTGGTCTTCCACACCTTCAGGGGACACCTACAGAACAACAGAAGTTGGATCAATTAGTCAATTGTGGAAAGCTCTTGGACAACTGGATTGAAGATTTCATTGTTGCAGGCTGACACCTCCTCACAGAGTTATATCAGTTGAGGCATGATGCACATGAGCTTCGTCAGGGGATTCATCAGTTTGAGTTGATCATAGCACAGAGCAAGGCAAAGGACCATGTTCTCATATCTTAGTTAGCAGTTGCATATGACGCCATTGTAGAAGATGAGGATAAAAGGAAGGTTTTCATGTGGAGAGAACAACATCTCTTCAAAGTGGAAACATATGACAAAATCTCTACAAGGTTGGATGTGCTCAAAGAGAATGTTATTGAAGCCCTCAAACTCATCAGTGAGTTTATCACTCAGATCCCGTGCCATTATCTTTGTGAAGATGGTACTTACAGTGATCTTGATGCAGTACAAGCCGAGTTTGAGAAGCTTGTTCATGATAATCTGGATGGAGATCCTGTGGTGTCCAAGTTGGATCACTTCTCAGTGATGACAACTAGTTTCAACAGGGCAACTGAAGAGGTTAGAGAATGCATGAGGCTGATCAAAGATGGTGAGGAGTTGAACAGGTAGGTTATCATCGTGGATAGCATCAAAGTGCCAGAGGAGGAGACAGGCAACCAGTTCCTAGACAAGGTGATAGCCCACGATGGCTTGGAGTAGTCAGTTAGTTAGATCCTGTAGTTATTTTCGAGGATAGAGTCAGAAGCAACAGTTAACTCGACATCAGTCTTGAGTTCTAATTGCTGATTTTAAGCATCTTATCTCATCCTCAGAGATATATTTCGAGGAGTTTAGACTTTCAGTTAGGATCAGTTAACTGATGTTAGTTATCAATTACTTTTTATTTCAATAAGGACGTGCATGTTGCACATGTCCAGTTTAGTTTAGTCTTGTTTCAGTTAACTAATGGTAGTTTTCCAATCAACTGTATAGTTTCATTTATTTAGGTTTAGCAATAAATTCTTGCATGCTTGCAAGACTGATTGTTGGCTCAAGGTGATTTTAGGGTTACCTACACCTTTGATGTCTATAAATAAGAGCAACTTTTCTCATTTG
>VDFB02334365.1:0-21612 GCA_007258455.2 Sequoia sempervirens
GGGTTTAGCCCTTCACACACAAGACATTACAGCCCACCACGCTCCACAAGGCTCGACCTTGAGACCTTGGCTCTGATACCACATAGGCCTAACCACTACACCAAAAGACCAGCCTAATAGTGAGGGCGACTACCCAGGGTGTTAAGGGTGAGGTTTACGTCCCACCAACCTCGAAGGTGAAGGCACAGAAGCCACAAGCACAATGGACACATTGCCATGGACCCCTACCATCTTGTTATCGGTACATGCCTGCCAGCACGACAGTTAGGACATCCGTCGGGGTTTAGCCCTTCGCGCACAGGACATTACATCGAACCACTTGAACTGTTTCCACCTGTTCACACTAAAACTATGTGGAAGTTCATATCCATAAAAAATTGCCTATTTGCTTAAATAGGGTTTTTCTTTCTTGGTTGGCACTTACCATTGCAAGTTTGGACTTGGCTTAATGTACCTTAATGATATAGTTAATTATATCCTTAACCCATTTTTATATATTAGCCCTCATTAAACTAGCACCCCTAAAATATAATAAGAACTTCCAAATACCACATCAAACGCATCAAGGAGAATTAAATATTCTAACTCATACGCGCTTTTTGCATTGATCTGATTATTCAATTTCTATCTGATAGTTACTTGAATCCCCATATCCTTTTTCATCCAACCCTAAGGATATGGATGAGGATGATCAAAAGTTTTCAAATTGAGCTTCTTAACAATCTCATATAATATCAAATTAGATTGTGTGTAAGTGTCAACAACAACATTTAACTTCTACTGATTTGGATCTTGATTTGAAATATTCTTCTCATTTCTTCTCTTTCTTGTTCCTAGCTAGTCCCATCAGTAGTAATGCAACCCACTTTCTCATCTAAAACAAAACTATCTACATTTCTTGGAATCCTCCTTGGAATGATTCTTGGAACCAATTTTTGATACAACTTCTAATACTTTGTGTTAGTTTGCCTATCTATGTCACAATGACTAAAAAGATTCATTAGATCCTTACAAACATGCAATGTGGTGGCATTTTTATTACCCTTCAAATTACCTTCCTTTGGAGGACTTGGATGGTTGAGTTTGCTCTTTCGTGGGCTGATTGTTGAAACTTGAATGATTTTCCTTTGAGGATTCCCTTCTCCTCGTTTCTTTTCTTCCTCAATATCGTGTGAATGCACACATGTTTTAATAAGGTCCTTTGGTTGTGGGACAACTTGTCTCCTTATGCAAGAATGGAGACCTCTCATGTATTTAAAAAGTCGTCTTCATTTTCTAAGTCCAATCCTATCAACATGGCCTATGTAGGGAAATTTGTGGTACAATCCTACAAACTTCAAACACTTCCTTGCCAAAATAATGCAACATAATTTTTTGATTGGCTTTACATCCAAAAGGATGAAGATTCTTACCCAACAATTCTTCGAATCAGCCATAGTAAGTTATAATTAGCTTCTTGTTTTCAAAAAATTCTAAATAACATTCCAAACTAGAGTGTGTCCTTCCATTTTGAGATGTGCAAAAGAAATCTTGGATGCCTCATAATATTATGTAAACGAAATAAACAACTATTTGTGAAATGATTAATGATATTCATGATTATGTGTTTACAAATGAGAGGAATACTCCTTATAAAGGAAATTACAAGGCGATGTTTCTAAAGCGAAACAATCGTTAACTGAAGAAAACTAAAGCTAAAAACTAAAAGATGCTAAAACGTACTAAAGCAAATAGAAGTTACTAAAAACACTCTAAGTTAACTAAAAGAAAGCTAACAACTAATAAAGGCTAAGATGATCATTAATATTACATTTAATATTTTAATACCCTCCCTTAATGATCATCGTACAAACAAAAACTAAGTCTACCCATATTTTGGTCATCAAAATGCATAGTATGCAGACTCCTTCTGCTCAGTATGCTCTGCCACATGAGACTTTGTTGAGACGCTTCTTGGTTGGACTTTTCATCAGCCAACCGCTTTCTGCAATACCTCTATATATGACCAATCTTCCCACAGTAATGGCAAGTAATAGACTTCTCAAAGCCCTCCTCTGAATCGCCTCGTCCTTTCTACTAAGTGGACTTGCCTTTGCCAACGTCCTTGGCAATAAATGCTTTTCAACACTAGGAGACTCATTGCTACTCCCAAACTGTTTCCTCCACCTTTCCTACTGCAAAAGCTTGTTGCACAGTTCATCAAACTCCAAGTCAACATTGGTGGATGTAATGTTGAGCGTTTCGATGAAGTGCTCGTAGGAACATGGAAAACTCTTCAAAGTGATCACCACCATATCCTTCTCTTCCATCTTACCACCAACGGCCTCCAATTGATCACAAATATTTTTTATTTTCATCAAGTGCTCTTGCAAAGACACTTGGTCATCCATCATAATAGAGAAAAGCATATTCTTCAAAAAGAAAGCCCTTCCCGCGAGTTATGGCGAGAGGTCAGCTTTCAAATTGTTTGAGATCTCACTTAACCAGCGGTACTGAATGGTATTTACGAAGGTACGGCATCTCGCCGATGGTTGAAGCGTTAACTTTGCCTCCTGTGCCCTCCATCATACTTGTCTTGATCCTTCCCAGCAGTAGTGAGACGAGCTTATGTACCTAGAACAAGCGCATCCAGACATTGGTACTCAAAGATGGTAAGCATCCTCTGCTTCCACGTGTTGTAATTCTTTCCATTGAACCTCTGCGTATTTTCCAACATAACATTGGACAAAGGCGCCGTCACTCATGCCGAAAGCCACGAAAAATGGGGTAGCTTTCTTGTGATCGATAGCAAAACGTGGACAAATGGTTAAACGGCTCCGGATTTTCCAAAATCGTCAACTCGCCTCGAAGAAAAATCATAAGTTTTCAAAACGAAAACGAAGAAAGTAAGGTTGCGCCGAAAGAATCCTCAAAAAGCTGCTGAGGTTTTGAAGCCAGAAAATTCAAAAACTCTTATGGAGATTTTAGATTTCAAACTCTTCGCAGATTTGTCAATGAGAAAATACAGTAGTGAGGAACAAAGAAGGCAAATACCGGAATACTCAAATTAAACCACAGTCAAGAGAATCAGTACTTGAGAGAATAGAAACCACAAGCGAGAGAAGAGATAAGTTCATTGATGAAACATCAGGATAAAAACCTGTAAACTCCACCTAAAAAATCAAGATGTTATCAGCGATTTACGCTGAGAGAAAGAAGCGACCTGACCAAACTCTAATGAATAGGAAAAAAAAACCAAAATCGTCATGAACAAAAAACATAAAATGCATGGTTTCGACCAGGAATTCACATTGCAAAGGTCGCTGACTTAGAAGTTAATAGAAAATCGCGATTTTAAAACCGCCCACAAATGCCAGAGGTCACGCGCTCTTAAAAAGCCCTAATCGCGGCAGAAAAGATCACAAAAAAAAAAAATGAAAGACAAAAAAATCGCGCATAGGGAGCCACAATTTTTCAGACACACCCAGATTCTTCAAAATAATTTGCGGAATGAATAACCTCAGGTCACGCGATTCTGCTCAAGAAAAAAACAATTTTGCCCTGAACAATCCACGATTCTGCTATTTTAAAACCTCGGAATTTTGCCTCTATAAAAATCCACACCCAAAAAATATTCTCGATTTAGCAGAACCCTCCAGATTTTTCTTTGAAAACCCACGAATAAAAATCTGCGATTTTCAGCTCTCAAACTCTTGAAAAATTTCTTCAAAAGATTCTTCAAAAAAAATTGATAACACTAATCAGGTTCGAGTCTGTGCTCTGATACCATGAAATGATTAATGATATTCATGATTATGTGTTTACAAAGGAGAAGAATACTCCTTATAAAGGAAATTACAAGACGATGTTTCTAAAACGAAATAATCGTTAACTGAAGAAAACTAAAGCTAAAAATTGAAAGATGCTAAAACGTACTAAAGCAAACAGAAGTTTTTAAAAACACTCTAAGTTAACTAAAAGAAAGCTAACGACTAATAAAGGCTAAGATGACCATTAATATTACATTTAATATTTTAATAATTTGTCCTACAAAAATTTTAGCATGAATTATTGTTTCTCAACTTCATGTGGGTCTTCTTCTCCTATGTCAAGTTTCTTGGTTAAAGCATGAACCACCATATCCATGGTTGTTGATTGGAGCTTCATCACTCTTTCCATGTTCATTTCTAATGCAACCACTCTCTTTGCAAGATTGTCTTAATTTTCTTTCACCATCTCTCTTAGCGTTTAATACCATTTCTCTATAGAGATATCTAGATCACAAGGTAGCAACTTTTCTTGCATAAAAATCAATCCACGATACTCAAAAGGTTGTCTTTAATAAGCTGTAATACATATATGATCTTGGTAGAATATTACTGATGCATTGTAATTATGCTTTATAGTGCTCTAATGCTTGTGAGTGAAATAATGATGTACTTGTGCTTTAATGCCTGTATTTAGGGTGTGTGGATTTATCCCACATGTACTATACTTTGTAGGTCAGTCATTTAGTGACTCTTCTAAAAATCAATTGTACTATGATTATTATCAAAGCTATGCTACTATGTAACTGAGTATTCATAAACAGAGAAGAAAAAGATGGGAAAAAATTGCAAATTGCCATGGGTCAAGATTTTTCCCTCTAAAAATCACCAATTTTCACAGAAACCAAAGTCAACAATTTTGACTGTTTTTGGCAATGTAATCACAAAAAGATTGTGAAAAAACATCTGCAGTGCATTGGGCCACAAGTAATGCGATTTTGACTAATTTTTGACAATTTCTTTAACCACCTGTTACTTTTTATGTTGGCACTGGAGTTTGGAGGCATATTTTGCACAGCTAGGGTATGTTACTGTTTCAGTTTCTTCTTTCTGCACAAAATAACAAGAGCAACACAGAGATTTTTACAGCAACTCACTTTGGATATGATATTTGTTCTCTGCTATTGATTCTTGTACATGAAATTATTTGATTTTATTGTAACATGTTGGTGAATCTCATTTCTGTTGTGGTTGATTTTGTTGATACTTCAAATGCTAACCAAACTGGAATGTTCTTTCGTGCATTCTAAACTTTAAATGGTCTTTGTTAAACTGTTGAAAGTCCTCATTCACATAACCACCTTTGTTCAAATTCACAAATAATGCCTTGTCTGACTTTTCAGAATTGTAATGATGCTCGAAAATTTATGAAGTTTTTTCATCCTGATTTGGGTGTTGGTATTGTGCTAACCTTGTACTAAATATTTTTTATGCATTAGCAATTAGTGGTGGAAGACAAGTTAAAATTTTGTTACAACCGATTCTGATTTCATTTAGCCCTTTGATTTGTTGTTGTTTTCAAATAAATTGTATATTCTGCTTCCCTGGAGTTTGGAATTTGTTCAGCCTTTTGACACATGTTTCTATTGAATGTGGAACTCCCAGAGAGGTCATATGGTACAGATTGTCATAATTACACTCCAGAGAACCCAAAGAACAGGTCTAATAATGTTTATCTATGATGTCTTCAGTCACTTTCTCAACTAAATTCCATTTGATCAGTTAATGTTCACTGCTGCTCTTTCCCAGTAACCTTCCAATTCAGCATCCCAATGAAGCTTCTTGGTGGCCCACTACCAATTTATTTACTTTTGTTTGCAGCAACATTATTCTGATGCCTCAAGTTTTGATGAATTAACAGACATGGACAGTTTGTTGCTTCCAATAGGAGAAGTGAATTTCAAACCCCCTCTGGCTTATATGAATCAGACTTCCGACATTTCATAGAATCTGGCAAACTTCTGGGATATTTTAAAGATCAGCTTAAGTCTCTCATTTACTTTGAAAATCATAAACAAAGCAATTCAAAACAGCAACACTTTGAATTAAGGACACAGAGCTTATTTTATTTTGATCCTATTATTATTTTTTGTTCACACAGCCCAACTAAAACATTTCCAGATGCAACAAACATCACGGTTATATATAGTTCAAAAGCAATGTCAACTAATCAATTTGCAGAAAGATGAATTTTACCTAGCATTCTATCGGTTTCGTTTTACCATGTTTTGCTTTACCCTGTTGCGTGGCTTTTGAGAATCAATGGGCTCTGCCACCCAAACTCTGAACCTCTATTCTTCCTCATAGCACTCCTCCTACCTTCACGAACTTCATAATTTTTTTTCCATAGAGGGCGCTAATATATTCTAGCCTTATATAAAATTTCTCCCAGTTCTAAAAAGTATCCGTTTCTTCCCACAGAGAATTATTTGCTGTTGCAAAAGATCATCAACCTCCCCCGTAGCAATCCATAGTTTGTTAGCTATGAGAATCTTGGTCAATCTCTCCTTGGGTTAGCTCCATTATTTATTTCTCTTGCTATAAAGATGTCAGTCCTCATTATTTGTAGAATTAAAAATTATGAAGAAATTCATAAATTTCCTAGACAATTCATTTCCATGGTGAGTTATTAATACTAGTGACTAGATTAAATTTTCTACATTGCTAAAATCATCTAAGACCAAATGAAAGTTGAATGCTTATTAAAATCTAAATCATCCTTCATGAATCACCGGCTATGTCCGATGTTTTTGAACTCTCTACATAGTTTGCAGATTGACTTTGTGCAAAGTAGATTGTAATTGAAATTTTGAAAACTACCAGTATCTAGTTATCATTTACGCACTATGCAGCCCTATATCTCTATGCTATTAAGATGTCCTTAAATTTACAAAACAAAGGTTTTTCTCTCTTTTTTCGCATTTTTCTATGTTTTTGGAAATCGATTTTTTCCCCACCTTTTGAAAAAAATCTTATATACTTATGAATTGCCATTTTATTCCCAAAAGATTTTTACTGCTATGCTCATAACTACTGAAGCTAGGCTACTATGTAACTAAGTATTCATACAGTGGATTGATGAAGTTAAGGCACCTAAAATAATCATTTTTAAATCCGTTTGTCTAAGTATTTTACATCCTTTCCTTCAACAACACAAGTCCACACTCGGTCGAATTTGAAAAACTATAAACATGCTTTCTACTTGAATTCAACTTCAAATGACAGTTTTTGAATGCTTAGAGACCTTATAATTAGTGTAGAATGACGTATGAAACATAAACAGTACTTGTAACAGTGTATTGAGAATCCGAATAACCATGAACAACAGTGAAAAACAAGCACAAGGCATTGGAAACAAAGATTTAAGTTTTAACCATTGAAAACCCCGATATGAGGAAAACCAACTAGAAGTAGCAATAGGTCAAATTCCTTGACCTTCTTCTGGCCAAAGAACAGATTACAAAGAGTGTATTAGAATAACTAAAACAAATGCTCTTTGTTGTTTTCTCAAATAGCTGATTCTCTCCAACTATCTTCCGCCTACAAATAACCCTTGCTCTTAGTCACTCCTGAACCCCCTGCAATGGGCTGTTTGTCTCCTATTCAAAATGTCCAGGGTATGTCCTCTCAACTTTCATATTTTAAAGGAATCCCAAACATCTCAAAATTAACAATAACAGATCGACAGTTACACAACTTCTGCCATACTCTGCCTGTACAATTTCTTCGAGCAAAAGTATCACTCAAAGTAGATTGACAGTTACACAACTACCCTGGGGTTATATAACTACACCTACATTCACTAACAGAATCGTCACCGTACAAAAAAATACTTCACTTAGAGCCCTGCTGATTAATCCCAGTTGACTGATGAAGAGGTCTTATTGATCCTAAGTGGATCATCATAAAGGATTACACACACCAAAACAGACTTTTTTAACTTAGATGACAAGTCTTAAAAGGTTTACGTTCATGTTTTTTTTTTACTTAAGAGTTTTTTGACACTCGGATTTCACATGCTAAAGGAAGGTACTCGACTTCACTTTTACAAATTACACAACAGCGGATCCATCACAAAAGTGCCGCCGCGTCCTAGCTTACTGCTCCACCAAGTTTAAAATACGGCCAATATTAAGCATTGATTGATTGAAACTGAGTACAAAATTAACCGTCTTAAAAGTTGAGTACAAAGCTTCTGGTTACTCCATGATCCACCATTACGATAAAAACAGTTTTACGGAAGCTTATTACTCATTTCCGTGAACTGTGAAACCTAGTTCTTAAATGTTAAAAGTTACTAGGATTTGGAAAAATTGTTTGGACAACGAAGCTCAACTTGAGAGACACCGTACATTCAGTTATAAAGTTAAGAGTAAAGGCAGGTTGTCCAAAGCCATTTTTACACAAATTTGATGGGAATGAGTAACATACCCGGGATTGTTCTGATGCCCTCTTCGTAAGTTGACCTTCAAGCTTTTCGCTGCTGGCGTTTGTGAATTGCATGACACCGTAGCCGATGGCACCGGGTATCACCCCACAAATTAGTGCAAAGGTATAGAAAAACTGTTTTGAATCCTTACACGATCTTACAATCCATCTCCATGTCGCGCTCTTTTCATACATGAATGCCATTGCGAGCACAACCCTTCCTCCGTATGCAGGCGATATATCTCTAGTTGCTCGGTCGATGCGTCGAACCACTTTATTGTTTAAGGAAATTCAGGTAGCAAGTGCATATACAAGGACACCGTTGGCCCTATATGGCGGCCAAGTTAAATAGAAGAGAGGGCATGTGGAAGAAGTAAAACTAGCACCTGCACCAGGAGGAGGTGCAAGGGGTACGCGGATAGGAAAACATATGTAATTGAGGTAGTATTTTTATTGTCTATATAAATTTGCAATATAACAATATTGTCAAAAAATTTAAAAAATATATTTGTATTACAAAAACATTTGTAAAAATACAAATATTGAGGAATTTTAGTGAATGATTCACTTTGTTATCATACACCATCACACAAGTAACCACCTAGTGGACATTGTACAATCCTCTTCCTCAACTGTAGGAGTGAAAAGCATGCTTGACCATTGAGGTCAAATTGGAGGGCAATAATTAGGATTTGTACTTGGGAGAAAATTTGGTCGCTAATTGTAGGGATTAATGATATCAAGTTTCCACAATCCATAATGTTCTTTGCAATGATTTATGGCTTTGATTGTGTGAGAATTTTTGCATCAACGTTTCATATCACACTTTGCGATCCATCATCAGGTTGAAAGCAGAGCAAGAATTTTATCCTTTTGCTCTGCTCTCATCCTGATGATGGATCACAGAGTGTGATATGAAACATTGATGTAAAAATTCTCACACAATCAAAGCCAAAAATCATTGCAAAGAATTGTAGGGATGTTAAGGAGTTGTAAAGGGTGGCCCAGAACAACCCCAAAGACTTTGATTGAGTTTGCTAATATTCAAACATAGTGAAAAGGCAAAAAAGGCAAGTTTATCAGTTACACATGGAAAACACAACTCTGTCCTAGCAGAGACTAATTATAAAGTGGCTAAAGATAGGTAAACTAATAAACTCATTCTAATATGGACAAAGCTTGGAAGTCCCAAATATGTATGTAGGAGATGTAACACTTGTAATAACTTTTGATATAATAACATAAGACACAAAAAATGCACTCTTCCTAGAGCTTTCTTCCCATTGAGGGTTTCTCTAGCTATATATTGTGTGTTGCCTCTTGTCTCATGGTGGATTGATTCATGTTATCCCTGTTTCCATTTATTTACTTTATTTTGAGAATTTTGTTTCATTGTGTATGTTCATATATGTTGTTATATCATTACACGCAATGTTGTGTATATGAGCTTGAAGAATCCATTTTTAATCCAAGCTTGAGATATAGCTTCAACTCTTTGCATATCAAGTGGTATCAAAGCCTAAATATTAGTATAAAAAGGATTGTGGATATGGTATGTTATGTGAATAAGAGATAAGTAGGTCTTCAACTATAAAATTTAAGCATCCAATGTCTAGGCAAGTGTTGTGTAAAGGGGAAAAATTACAAAGAGGAGATTTTAAATACAAGATAAATGCACACCATGCTAGATTACTAACCAAAATGTGTAAGTCCAAACTTGACCTAGGTTTCATCTATAGTGACAAATTTAAACTCTAAACTTTTAAATATAAATTCTAAAAAAACTCACTCCCTACTATTCGACTTTGTGATATAATTTAATGAACATTTATATTGCTTTATGTGCCTAGTTGTGGTATTTAAAGACATTCATTTGCTTGTTTAGAAAGAGTGACCATACAACTTAAATATTAAAAAGATACTTTTTAAATATTTAAAAAATGGATGTTAGGGTTTAAGTTTTAGATAACACAACTCTACCGTATAATTTTCACATGTTAAGAAAGAATGTAAAAAAGAAAAACAAAATCATTTTTCTATTAATAATTTATAGTATATGACACTACATCGTATTTTTAATATACAAAAAACATTAACTCCAATTATATATAAGATATATATCATACTTCTTACAAGATTTCACAAAATCATAATTTTTAAACTGAGAAGTAACAAAATTATGTACTTTAGAAGCCACTAAGGATACAAAACTCTATCTATATGAACTCCATGAGCTAAGTACATCTAAAATATGGATTAAGGAAAACAATAGAGATGATGAGGTAGGCGAGGGTTTGGATGGCAACAAGGGGCACTACTCTAGGAATGGAATGGAGAGGTTGTAGGTCTCGATTGTGTCCAAGCTATAGGGCTCCAATTAGCGAGAAGGTGCCACCAGAGGTTAGAAGGCTAGAAGATTATATATTTTCAAGGCTAATACTCTAAACAGTTACAAACAACCCAAAGAAGATGTAAGAAACAATCAATTAGCATGTTTTCGTACCTCCTGATTTTAAAGATTAGGTTCTATGGTAGAGATGAGGAAGTAGGCGAGGGTTTGCCATGGCAAAAAGAGGCTCTGCTCTAATGGAACCACAAAATTACAAAGAGGGGATTGTAAATTCTCTCTTCCACATGACGCAGATTAACAGGAACCAAATGGAGCATACACCTAGTAGCTGCATGACTCCCATGTATGCCTCAGTAGTATGCTCCACATTGGCTATTATTCCCTTGTTCTCGTCGCCATGCAGTATTTGAGTATTTTGGGTGGAAGGCTCTAGAAATCTTTTCATTCTATTGTTTGTTAATTAAGAAAGTGAACGTTGGAAGAAACGGTAACCGGGTGAGAGTTCGACGACTGGGAGATTGTGAATCCTGTGTGAATCAGACATGGCGACGCAAGAAGATGTGAGTCGACCACCTGGCTTGGATTTGATAGTGTTTGAGTGTCTGTAGAAGGTGTGACAGGAACGTTCTTTGACAGAGGGATTGCAGTGTTGGAGTGATTCATATAAGTTGTCGCTGATTGGTGTGAATCATCCCCCTTCTTTGGACTTGCAGCCTCAAGAGGAAGACTTTCGTGTAAGACACCATTTAATGCTAGAGTATCCGCTGAGGGCACGTTGGAGACAAAGACATCTACCAGGCTTATACGAGAAGGCATGAAGGAAAGAGGTTCAGGAAAAGTGCACTAACCCACCAATATGTAGATTTTTTAGGGGAGAGGATCCAGTACTTCAGCATGTTTCAATAGTTGTGATAGTAGTTGTTTATATAATGTCCAATATTTTTATCAATATTGGACCAATAGTTGTGACTTTAAAGTTGTTAGTGTTGATGATGAATACCCATAATTAAACAAAATGTATTCCTTTGATCTAAAAAGCAACCAATCATGTGATTCCACATCAGTGCTCAATAAAACATGCTATGAATGCACAAGTATTGGTCTCACTTTTTTTTTGGGCCATTTTGGACACTTCGACAAAAAGCATGCTAATGTGGCATCATATTTGATGATGTGGCCCTAAAACCTTAGTTATAAGCAGGGGACTTGCCAAGTACGCTGCTATAAAAAATTGGGAGTGATTTGAAATTTCCACGTAGGATAATTAGAAGCGCGAAGTTAGGGTGCACAACTACTGGGTCATCTCCCCTATATTGAGTGCGATTTTTTCTTGAATTGCACCAAAACCTTTCAATTACAGAACATTTGCAGAAACTTTACATATCTCTCATTACCAGAAGCATTCTAAAATAATTTCACCATCTCTTATTAAGTCCACGAGATGAAACATAAGTAAATTGAAAACATTAATACTCGGATGTACTTTGTATTAAACACAAGCACAATATTTATTTGTGTTCCTGTTTTACAACGTAGAGAGGGGAAAACCAAGTGCCTAGGAGATGTTAACTTCAATAGTATTGGGTTTGTTGGGCTTAGCACTCCATCGTGACAGGTCGCAGAAATAGCCTCCATGTTTGAGGGAAGAGTAAATTTGCACATAAATTTATCGACCTTGCACTCCATTCGAATGTATATTACATCTTGCTCATCATCCCTCTTTCGCTCGCTACTGATTTCCAATACATTCTCATCCTCCACCTAAACCTACATTCTCACAAACGCACAACAATCGCTTTGTTAGTCTTAGCAGCCAGGGTTTTCAACCCTTCTTTATACTGCACATGCACAAAAAACAAGGGTTTTGAAGGTTTATAAGTAAAATAACTCGATGTCCTTGTTTTTAAGGCAAAGCATGTCGATTATGAAGACATATGAGTTAGGGTACTCTTCGACATCAATAGGAGTAGAAGCCATGGCCTTGGTGTCCCGAACATAAGTATGCGTAGGGTTGTTGAGGAGCTTCTCCATTTCATTGGGAAGACCTAGCAACTATTGAATGGTGCTTAACAAGGGATCCATCTCTTCTCACACCTCACAACTCTATAATCCCATCAAATTTCATTTCATTCCACCCTCCTTTCTTCCAAATCATTAAAACGCACTACTAGTTACACAACCTAACCATGTCACTACACTGAATATTCTCCTAGCCTATGCTGCTTTCGGAGCACTACAACATATCCATTCAGTTGTTGCTGCAATCTATTTATAACAAACGAGAAAGTAACTTTACAATATAAGATTTTAGCAATGTTTTAAACTAAAATATTGGGTGTGAGTTAAATTTGATTTGATTGAGCATTGGAGATCTGATTTGATTGCCTACAATTATAATTGTATCTTTCAATGCAATTGGCTAACCACTGGTTTTCTAATGAAGTTTTTTAAACAACATGTTTTCCGATGATTCCACCTGTTATTCTAAGGCAAAGTAGTGAGGCAACTTTCCTGATCACCTAAAGATGGTTCAATAGTAGGATAAACCTGTTTCCAGGCATGAGATAGGTTTGTAGGTCGATTGTGCATTGGGGATCCCAGAAGTAAATCCTATTGGCTAATAACAAGTGGATGAGTAAATAAGGAATTAAGATGTAAAGAAAAGGTTTAAAGTAAATATGTGGACAAAACAATTCAGACGAAAAAGAAAAAGAAAATGTTATGTTAAGCAATTCAATTTTGCATGTGATCACAAGTAAAAGTGCTATAGTTAAAATGTTGATAGCTCAAGTAAGAATTATTTTACACCATCTGAAGTGTGAAATAGGGAGGTGGAAAACACCCAAAGAGGAGTGGGTTGATAGTCTCATAGTGCCAAAAATCCTTTGTAATCAAAATGCATATCACAAAGAAAAATTGAAACAACTGATTTGCTCAACAACATGAGAATTGTATCGATGTAATAATCTTTTTGAATTGAATGATTACAATGAATGAATGCTTGTAAAAGCAAAAAAACAAATTTTAGATCAAATCCTAAGCAAAAATTAGATTAGATCGTGAAAAATGTATTCATTCTATGTTATGTGACAACATAACATAAGAATAGAAAATTCACTCCTAAGTTTAGCTTAAATATTTATAAAGTAAAAGAGACCTAGCAATTAATTAATGCACCTGGCTGCCATGTGGGAGGGATCAGTTTTGGTGATGTTAGGACACGTGGTGAACGACATACTTCTTGGCTGGCACAGCCCTGGGGAACAATGACGGTAGGCATTAAATGAGGTATGGAGATTAATTCTTCAAGTATGTTTGTATTGTTAGTTGGGTTGCCATGTCCAATCTGCGGTTGGCAGGGAGGACAGATGGTAACGGTGGAGTTAATGAAGATGGAATTGTTGCACGGATTCTGGGGAGTAAGTGGCTTTTTATGCAGTGTGTGTTTCATTGTTTCGTCACTGGTTGCAATGGAGATGCATGTTTGCTTGTAGTCATCACAGAAGCTTTGAGCCTTCTTTGGAAAGATAGGTTATGGAAGACTCAAATCAGTTTTTAAGGACTGGGATTGCCTGGTTCTAGAAGCGGTTCAACTTTTGTTGGGAGAGGAATTCATGTCTACAACTGAGCGTTGGCGAACGAATGCAGATATTGCAACCTGCTTCATTGCGGCACTGTTGGACCTGGAGGTTCCCAAGGCTATGATGTTGTTGATAGTGCAAAAATTGGTGTGGAGAACCTGTTGGACGAGGTGATGGATGTGGTTATCATTGCAGAGCTGGGTGTTAGGCTTCCACGCCCAAGAGAAATGCATCAGGCATTGTTGTTGGGGGTAAGGGTGAAACGATATCCGTTTATTCTAGATATCAAAGGCAAGGCTCTTCGTCAACACCGTGATCGCACGAGGTGTGGGTTGATTTTCCTGAAACACCATTTGTTTCTTGAACCCTCAGGCGGTGTGGATTGGCTTGGGTTCTTCAGGGAGTACCTGTTAGCAAGTGGTGTGGAGGTGGATGAGTAACGAGCGTGATAATGGCTAGTTTTTTGGTTTGAATGGTGTTTCGGTAGCGGCTGGTGGTGCAGTCTTTTTTGGGTGGTGCTGTTGGTTCATTCATGGCGTGTCGAGGGCTTCAAGGCGGCAGGTTTGGGTTTTGATCTCTCTGTGGTGGGTGGGTCTGGTTGTGTAGGATTGGTCAGATGGGTGGTCGAATGTCATGTTTCTGAATGTCCGTAATGGTGGTGAGGTGTCGATTTGCAATTTTGGGTGGGGCTTCTCTGGTCTAAATCTTCCATTGAAAGGGCGTTGTGTAACTTCTCTTTTGCTATCAATACAAAATATTTACGTATCAAAAAATATAATAATTAATGCAATTATTTTTTAGATGTTTAATATTTTTACTCTAATACCCCTTTTAAGTACAACTTACGGAGAAGCTAAAAACTTAATGATGAATACAAGAATGGATGCATGAATGGATCTCAACTATAAAGTTTGATAAGGTACCCAAGTACAAATAGAAAATCTATCAAAACTAGAGAAAATGAGAAAACCTCATAGAAAAAAATCCTCTCCAAAAGAGAGAAAAAAGAAATACATGTGTACATGTGACAAAAAATATAGGATTCAGCATATTCCCCTAAGTATTGTTTTGGTCACATAAGTACAATCAAAATCCTCCTATAAGAGAGAAAAGAAGAGACAATGAATCCTCCCACAAAGAAAGAGTTGCTATGCCAAAAGTAAATGCTCGAAGAAGAAGAATGGTGATGATCCAAAATTGGCAAACAATGTTCCTCCCCTTAGGAAGAAACAAATCAAATGGCCAATGTAGAAGCAACGCTTTGAAAAGATATGAGAGAAAATGGCTTATGATGTGTGTCTCAGAAAGATACTCAAGTGTCCACATGTCTAAATTAAAAGATGGCATATCAAATGAAGCTAATCCAAACAACTGTGAAGATCCATATAGAACAACCTACAAAGGCAATGATGAAGTGATGATAGGTGGGATGTTGATGTAGACACCTAAAATATTCCCTAAGTCTGCTCCCCATCACCTATTCCTAATCAACCAACATATCACCTGGTCTAGTCCCTTTACCTAAATCTAGAACTTAATTAAATAATCATATTATTTAATTACTCACATTTTCCATCTCATCTCACAATAAATCAACAAATAATTACATATTCCACCTATTATCCATCTCACACATGACTCAAATAGTTAAAAAACAATTATGCATATATTCCCTCAACACATTCCAAGAATAAAGGGCACCTAAGAACACATTTTTCTTATGGTCTCATTACTCTCTAACACATTTCAAGAATCTAATCTCACTTAATGCACATGTCTTCTAATTCCCTCATGCTAACAACCACTTACTAAATATGGTAAGTTCATCCTAATCATTTACAATCTAACAACCTCCATCTCAATCCTTCATTCTCGCCTAGCTCCTAGGGAAGTCCTCTCAACCATCCTCCATCGTTGATTTCACAATTAGATCTTCACCATTTATTCTCTCTTTCAAAAGTCTATAAATTCAGACACTCTATCCTTCATTCTAATCAATTATCGCTTATGCTAAGTACATTTTGTCAAACTAGGTATCTTCAAGCAAAGATCATACACATTCCAACCAATCAAGGAGAAAATTAAATCGCAATGGAGGATTTTGGTAACATTTTGAGTTGTTTTGAATTCCATTGTGAGCTCTATCTAGAGGTTTTTCTTAGTTTGAAGTATGAGCTTGCATTGTTTGTTTGTTTCTATTTATACTTCAGATCTTTAGTAAATTTTGATAACTTTGATGGAATCATTACCCTCTTATCTCACTCCATTTTCATGTTTGTGTGTCTTGTACTTGGTTTGCACTAACTTTTTTTAAGCTTCTTCAATGGGTTTCAAATATCAACTTTTTGTAGTTGTATCTCAGTGAAAAATGGATTGTTTGTATTTGGAGTGATTGAGAAATGAAGTTTGATATATAACATGATATTTTCCTTAAAAAAAATTAAGGTGTTTGTAGGTCTTTTGAAAGGCATAATTGTACGAAATTTTATACTATTGTACAAGATCCATATTGTTGTATCATATAGGCAATTGTGTTGCACAGTGAAAAAATTATGTGAAAGTATATACATAGCATTAAAAAAGAAGTATACACACATACACGCTTTTGGCATATATACACAAAAGTTTTGATATATATGCATTACGTCTTTTAGTTATATTCCCTGATCTCATCATGACCACAAGACAAATACACACAAATGAAAGTATATCCATTTGAAGTGCATACATTAATTGCATATACTTTGTAGGTCATGGTATACACAACAAGTTTGTGTTTTGGATTTTTTAAAAATGAATTTCATTTGAAAAAATTTATGAAATATGTGAAGATTCATCATTCCCAATCTTAGATAAAGAGTTTTTGCATTAATCTGTGGCGTTTGTAGGTTGGCACGAGGATTTGGGTTTTCACTTGTTTTTTTTGTTATAGGGATTTAAAAATAGTGAGCAAGGTGGAGAAATATATGTTGAAATAAAAAAAATTGTATAATATTTTTAAATCTACCAATCTTGCAGGATTTTTTTTTTTGCAACCTATTTGCTCCTAGTCATGTTATGAACTAGGAGCTTCAATCACCTTTAGGCCCTCGGTCATTAGGACTATTCAGCCCCTAGTCTCTTCCAACGCTTAGGCGCTTAACTTAGCCCCTAGGTCCTCAGTCTCCCAGTGCTCGATCACTTGAGCGACCAAGGGCTAGCTGACAGAGGGCTACGCCCTACCAAAAACCATTCAAAATTCATAAAATATCACTTGTTATTCAAATTGCCATAACTTTTTTCTACTAATCATATTTTTAAACTTTTATAGTTGTTGAAATGTTGATTCAAAAATGCATGCATTGGTGAAGGTAAAACTTGAAAATTTTGATCCAAAATTTAGGCATTTTTGTTTAAAGCCAGCTTTTCATTTTGAAACTTCAATTGGTCATAACTTTTTCATTTTTATCCTTTTTTAGTGCTTTTTTTAATTTATCAAAAAAATCCAAAGAATTTGTTTTGCAGTTTATTTTTATATAGGAATAACTAGTTTTATATTTTTGACTCTTTTTTGTGCAGGTTTTTTTGTGTATCTAAGGATTCAATCTCACAAACTACTAACTTAAGTGGTTTTGTAGGATTTTTTGTTGAAGATATTGATTTTAGACCTTTTTTGTGTGCTTTATCTTCTTTGTTTGTGCTCATATTGAAATTGGGTTAAAATTCACATTCACATTTTAATTTGGGATAATAATTAATTTATCTTTTAAGCCCCAAGCACACTTATGTATGCTCTCATGTCGCACCCTACCTAGGTGATCTTGCATATCATAAATAATTGTTTTCTTATTTTTCTTTTAGGGGGTCTACTTGGGGATTTCATCACCCCAAGGGATGACCTCAAATCCAGTGTTTTAGTGGATTATAAATAGCAAGGGTGAATCAAAAGACACACCTCTTGGAAGTTGTGATTTTGTCATCTGGGCTAAGCCCCCAAGAACTTTATACATTGGGGAAGTGAAGGAGAAAGGTGGATTACCATCTTTTATCGGCTATTTAACTCTCTTTCACTTTTAAATTCATAAACTAGGCATCACATACCCTTGTGGTATTTAGAGGATTCCCTAGATAAGCCTTGTACAACCTAGTTTAAGACCTTTTGGTCATTGCTTAGTGTGATGCAAGACTCAATATCAAGCCTGAAGTTACTCACCATGTACCTCCCTCTAAGTAGAGATAGAAAATATTTGGGCACAGTGTTGAGAGCCTCCAAATAAAGGGAAAAGGTGAGCCCTTGTGCCATTGGATCCCTATCTATCGACTAGATTTAAATATAGTTGCCTTGCACTATCTTGCTCAAGATATTTTTATTATGTGGGCCTACACTAAGTTAAGACACCTTTTATTGAATAATTTTAGGATTTTTATTGTGTCGTCTTGTTTGAGTGTTATATCTACCAAGTTCTTGTTTGTAAACCTTTGCTACTAATTTTGAGTCAAATCTAATTTGAAGTCTTTTTGCTTGTTGTAAACACATTTTCCATTGGTATCCTTGGAACATAAACATTGGAGACAAATCTAGGATAACCATTACTTAGTGCAAAATCTATTTGTATTTGATCATCACAATAACCATAATCTCACATCCCCCACATCAAAAACCATACCTTGTCCATTTCACATTGGTAAAAATGAACCACATCCCTAGACCTCAATCTACTATCCATACTTTGACTTATCTTATTGTCCACCCTTTCACAAGACATCTTGAGTGCAAGGTACACATCCTTTTGTCACTCAATATCCCCTTGGTCATAACCCTAGTCATCTTTCTATCACATATAAGAGAAAAATAGGATACCCTTGATCATCATATTCATCATCATCTTTTATCCACATCATCCTTATAATCCACAACCATCATCAATCCAAATCAATCCTTGGTCATAGTTGAAAGTGTCACCTTTAGATCTCTTAGTCAAATAATCATTTAATCCATCCGTTGGGACCTTTAATCTATCCTAAGGCCCCTTCTTTAATCCTTGGTAACTCTACACCAATCCATAGATTCCAAAATCAAAGTCATAATCAAATCATCCTAAGATCCACGTGTGTAGCTTAAACTTTAATCCAAGTCTATCAAATATAATCCATATAGTCCACCTAATCATATATTCCATATTTTGGGTCATCCTAATCATCCAAATTATTCATCCAAGTATTCCATCCAAGTCATCAATCAAGTCCACCTAGGGTTATCATTTTGATATAGTCACCAAAAGTCAAAATAGCCCAAAATCCAAATCATCCCAAAATTGAAAATCCAAGGACCTACCTAAAATTATGGATCCATATCCCACACCAAAAAATCTCAAACTCGCATCAAAGCAAGGTAAAAGATCATAATCAAGGGAAAATTCAACACCATGAGCCCTTTAGATCAAATCCTTTTCCCAAATCAAGCCAAGTACAATGACCATAATGACAATATCCACCAATATCTACCAACTAATATATGATCTTATTGATGATGAGGATGGTATTATCTACCAAGTTGAATATAATCCTTATGATGATGAGGATGGTTTTATCAACCAACCTAAATATGGCCCTTACAATGATGATGATATTATTGATCAAGACACCATTGATATATCATGTTCCTCACCATCAACTCCCATATCCCTTAAAACCGAGACCTCTGAAGCTCTAGATACCTCATGAACCAACATCAAACATTCATGACTCATATGTATCCCACCTTTGACAAGGAAAACACATTCCTAGAATAATATACCCCATCACCCCAATCCATGCCATCTAAGTCCTATTCACCCATATCTTTTAAATTTGCCTCTACATTTTCCCAATCATTTGCATCCTCCAAATCATTATCACCCAAATCATTTGATTCCTCCCAATATTCTATGGGTTCCACATTTCCCTTGACTAAGTCCTCTAACCAACCCCTTATAGATTCCACTTGTTCATGAAATATTGATTGGTCCCATAAATCTACTAAATATTTTTTTTAATAACTACTCGCATGGGTAAACAAAAAAATAATAAATCCAAGAAATTAATTTCCATAACACCTATACATGAGTCTCCTACCATTATTCCTATCCTAGATCAAATATCATCAAACACTACCATCTCCATGAGTCAACCCACATGGGAAGATAAACATAAATATTTCGTTAAATCCATAAAATCCAAAAGGTTCAAAATCCATAAGCATCATAAGGTTTGAAGGTATCCCGCTAGTATGAGAATACTACTAAATATGGCGTTAGGAACATATATCAAAGGCCTAGTGGATATAGGGAATATCAAAGCAAAGAAAAGTGTATTCGTCTTGTCTAAGAAGGAATTAAAGCTATGTCAAGAGTTCGCTCTTAAGCATATCACAACACACTCTAACATAATCTGTTGGAAACAAGCAACACTGAGAGGGGGGGTGAATCAGTGTTCTGCAAAAATCAACTTTATTATTCTAACCTTTAATCCACTTAGAACATTTAATCAAAAGTAATATGTAGAAAAAGAAAGCAAGAAACCACACAACCATAACACAAGGATTTTTACATGGAAACCTTGTTAGGGGAAAAACCACGATGGATGGCCAATCCACAATATTAAGTTTTGAGTATACCCAAAAAAAAATTACAAAATGGGAATGCACTTGCATTCAGGCTCACTACCTAGAGCTCACTACTCAAAGGATGGGCTCACTGCCCTTACAAAGTTTTGGAATAGATCCAAAAGAAAATGAAGTCAATGTATAGCATCTACTAATGCTTGATTACAGTTATGGTTAAGCTTTGATGACGAACTTTTGTCCTTTTGACTGATATCAAACTTCTGCTCTGTCTGCTCAAGTTCGCACACAAAATCCTTATGCGCAAGTGAAACTGCGCATGATATCGCTTCAAATACTCTTTATATATTTGCAACATACACCAATACACCTTCTTCATTACACAAAATGATGTAATCGATCATCTAAATATATCCACAACTAGGGATTTAATCACTACAAGTCGGCTCAATAAAACTTAAGAATATTTACAATTTGTCAGCCCAAAACATGAACAATTTGATGTGTATCCAAACAAGTCGTCTAGTCCATAGCTAGGACCCATAATTAATCATTTGAACATAAAAAAATCTTATATTATTTCACTTAACACATCCACATCCCACCACATTCACTGAGTCGGCTACAATAAACAATAAAATAGAAAATATCCTACCAAACCTCCAAACTCGTACTGCAACACCACAAAACTCAATAATAAGAAGATCCATGTGCTCAACAAGCAATTCCAGAGATCCACAACACAAAACGATGATCTAGTGAAGCTATCTAACCGGATACCCTGTTCCTTAAGTAATCTGTCGATAATACACAATATTTCACTTTATCTGTCGGTATGACTAGATATTGAACTGCAGACCAAGAGGA
>VDFB02334366.1:0-46473 GCA_007258455.2 Sequoia sempervirens
GGTACATAATAAAGTAAATCCAGCTATACCTTTTAACATTCTTGATAGTATGAAAAGGACAAATGTAACGATGTCTATGTGGGATTCATTAGTCATCCTAGGTCAAAAGGATATGTTACAGTCAGCCTTGACAAGTTTGAAAATGTCTGATCAATCTGAGTCTACAATAGGTCAAGTTAGGACTGTTTTGACAAATAATCCTCAAGAAAATGATAAGCAACCCAACAAAGAGGCGGGAAAAGAAGTCAAACCACCTCCCTTTTACGTTTCAGTGATCATTGGTGATAAGTTAGTTCATAATTGTATGGTAGACAGTGGAACTAGTAGTTTTGTGATGCCAAAGTAGATTGCTGACAAGCTTGGGCTAAAGTATCAGCCTTTAGAAAAAGGAGTAATCCAGTTGGACAGTATCTCTGTTAATACACTGGGCATCATTAAGGATTTAAGTTTTACCCTTCATGCTTGTCCTAACTTTTTAGTTCCCCAAGACATATGTGTTATAGACCTTCCACCTTCTTTTCCTTGTGCTTATCAAGAGACTTTATAGCCAAGATAGGTCGTTATGTGTTAGCTGATTGGTCACATATGCTATTTAGAACAAGATATGGAACCAAGGTTACCATTAAATCTAAAAGGTTGGCCAAGGATCACATTGAGCCATATAACCCAAGTCCCATCAATGCTGCTCCTTCTGCTGCAAATGCAAATTGTGTTGCTTTTACTGACAATGAGCTGGCTACCACTCAATAACTTCAAGCAGAAGCTATTCTTGATGTACTTTTACATGAATGGGTAGTTGAAAATGTGTTGGACAGTCCTAAAGACCTCATTTGAGATGTTGGTATGGGTAACTATGTCATACTTGAACCTGATGCAGAGACTCCTAACCTTGCAAAGGATTCAGGCTAGCTACTGCAACAGCAAAACGAATTATGGGAGATGTATTTCGATGGGTCTAGAAGCAAAAATGGTGCTGGAGGAGGTGCAATGCTTATATCTCCGCGGGGTGATAAATATTTTTCTGCATTTCCTTTTTCTTTTGCATGTTCTAATAATACTGTTGAGTATGAGGGCCTTGTTCAAGGTCTTGAATGGGCAAGGAATAGAGGAATAGCCCACTTGAAAGTATATGGGGATTGCAATGTAAATTGTTAATCAAGTAAGAGGCCTGAATGTTGCTAAAAATGACGCACTGAAGTCTTATAGAAATAGAGTATGGAACATGCTTGAGGATTTTGATGCCTTTAACTTAGTGTGTATTCCAAGAAATCAAAACAAGCATGCTGATAGGCTTGCAACCATTGGGGCACAGTTTGATATTCTAGATGACACTCGAAAAGAGAAAGTGCAGCAATATGTGAAAGTTGTGGTCAGACCGTCAATTCCTGATAACAACATTCACTGGCAAGTCTTTGATAGTGATGAGCAGATCCTTTCTTTCTTGCTTGAAGAAGATTAGTTCTCCATGGTGAATCAAGCAAAACTCAAGCAACAGTATGATGATCAAGTCATACAGCTGAGGATGAATAAGTTACCCAAAGGCCTTGTTACCTTAGAGTCTATTTTCAGTACTGATGATCAGTTTAAAAAGGGTAAAGCCGACTTGCAAATCAAAGAAGAGCATTATGAAGAACTAGAGATTTTCAAAGGTGAGCTCCTTAAGATAGGAAAAATTTGTTGCTTTATGCCAAGAATTTTATGATGTCTTTGCTTGGGAATATTCAGATTTGAAAGGGTTTGATCCCCATATTGCTTAGCACACAATTGAGTTAGAACCTAATGCTAAGCCAATAAGGCAGAAACAAAGGCCCTTGAATTCCAAGCTTGAGCCCTTAATGATTAAAGAATTGATCAAATTAGTTGAGGGGGGTATTGTCTTTCCTATTAAGCATACTTCATGGGTTTCTAACCTTGTACCGGTTAGGAAGAAAAATGGTGAGATTAGACTCTATGTAAACTTCAGGGATCTTAACCGAGCATCTTTGAAAGACCACTACCCGCTGCCCTCCATGGAACAAATTTTGCAAGTAGTTGCTGGTTCTGAGAGATTTTCCTTGTTAGATGGTTTTTTGGGCTATAATCAAGTGCTGGTTAAAGAAGAGGATTAGTTCAAAACTGCTTTCACAACTAAGTGGGGCACCATGGCATACAAAAGGATGCCTTTTGGCTTATCCAATGCTGGTGTCATGTTTTAGAGGGCCATGGACATGGCATTTCAAAGTTTGATCAACAAAATTATACTGATTTACCTAGATGACATTACAGTTTATTCCAAGAATGCTAATGAACATTTGTTACATCTTAAGCAAGTTTTTGAAAAATGCAAACAGTTTGGTATCTCCCTCAATCCAAAAAAGAGTATCTTTGCAGTTCATGAAGGGAAATTATTAGGACACATAGTGTCAAAGCAAGGAATTACTATTGACCCTAAAAGAGTCAGAGCCATACTTGAGCTGCCATTACCAAATCATAAGAAGGGTCTGCAGAGCTTTTTGGGCCAAATCAACTTTCTGAGAAGGTTCATCCCAAATGTTGCCAACCTGTTACAGCCTTTGACAGCTATGCTAAAGAAGAATGCATTTTTCAGTTGGATAAAAGATGCCAAGAATAGTTTTGAACAAATTAAAGAGGCCTTAGCATCTGCCCCAACATTGGTAAACCCAGATTTCTCTAATGATTTCTTTTTGTATGTTGTTGGCAGCACTAGTTCAATCTTTGCTATGTTGGTATAGAAAAATAGTGATAATTTAGAACATCCCATAGCTTTCTTTAGCCAAATACTTGCTGATTACGAAGAGAGGTATTCATTTGTTGAGAAACATGTTCTCTCCGTGATCAAAAGCTTAAAGAAATTCAAGCCTCTAGTGTTAAACAATAAGATTCATATTCTAGTTGCCCACTCAAGTGTGAAGGAGTTTCTGTTGAATAAAGATTTGAATGACAAAAGAGCAGGATGGGTCACCAAGGTCATGGAGTATGATGTAGATTTTAAGATCACCAAACTGGTTAGAGGTAAGGGTCTTTGTGAGCAACTTGCTACATAGTCGAGCAGTAAAACTGAATTAGAAAAGGATGTTGTGCTTGCTAATACAAAAGAACTTCAGAATGCTCAAGCTGATGTGCCTATGGAGATAACTAATTGGGTTCAAGATATGACCCAATTCCTACAAACTGGAAAATGGCCATTAGGATTAAATAGAGCTAAAAGGAGATACTTCATATTGCAGTCCATACCATATGTACTGTTAAACAATGTTCTTTTCAAAAAGGATCTGAATGGTGTCCTGTTAAGATGCATCCACAACGATCAGATTGAACAGGTACTTCATGAGTTTTATGATGGAGCTCCAGGAGGTCACTTTTCCCCAAGAACTACTGCTTGGAAAATCATGAGGGCTGGTTACTACTGGCCTAGCTTGTTCAAAGATGCATATGCCTGGTCAAGAAAATGTATCAAATGTGCTCTATTTTCAGGGAAGGAAAAGCTGCCAGCTATGCCTCTACATCCAATTCAAGTGGAGCAGCCCTTCATGAGATGGGGCATTGATTTCATTGGGCCAATAAACCCACCTTCTAGTGCTGGTCACAAGTGGGTGCTCATAGCTACAGACTATTTCACAAGGTGGACAGAAGCAGTAGCTTTGAAGGAAGCAAAAGAGTCTTCAGTTTTGAGCTTCTATGAAGATATAGTCACCAGATTTGGAGTCCCTGACTCTATCATATCTGATAACACCCTTGCATTTGTGGGATTAAGACTAATAGATTGGGTTGTCAAATAGGGTATTCATTTGAGTACATCCTCAAATTATTATCCTCAGGGTAATGGTTTAGCTGAAAGCACAAATAAGAACCTCATCAGGATTATTAAAAGAACCATAGAGGATAATCAAAGGACCTGGCACATCAGTTTAAAGAATTCACTTTGGGCAGACAAAGTGAATCCTAAGAGGTCTATTGCTAACTCACCATACTTGTCAGTCTATGACAGAGAGGCAAGATTACCCCTATCTATGGAGCTTCCAGCTTTGGACATTGTACATCAGTTGGAAATGTTTGAGGAACAAGACCCAATGTCCATGAGATATGGAGAGCTCATGGAACTTGAAGAATTAAGGGACAAAGCGATGAAGGATTTGGAGTATCATCAACTCCAAATGAAAAGAACATTTGACAAGAAAGCTACAACCAAGAATTTCAAAGAGGGCAACATTTTCCTCAAATGGGATGTTCTTAAAAGTAGGCCTGGCCATCACACTAAGTTTGATAACATGTGGACAGGCCTATTCATCATCAGAGATTGTAAGGAACACAATGCTTATCAACTGGCCATGACAGAAGGGGCAATACTGCCTATCCCAGTCAATGGGATACACCATAAACCCTATTTTCAAGTTTGATGAGTGTCCTTTTGTACATATCTAGTTAGGTTTTTATGTTTTCAATAAGTGCTTATGCATTGTGGCTCATTTGTTTTATGTTCTTCTCCTTTCCCTAAGTGTTGTTTAGCACAGTAGATGTTTTTGTTTCAGTTTCTACTTGTATCATTTTGATAACTTGTTGCACTTCGTAAGCCTCAAGTGAGTTGTAGCCATGTACAGGGTGCCTGGGCCCATTTCAGAGGTTTCTCCTGACAACTCCATGCCCAATGGATAGGCCTATGCTATTGGTCTTCATGTTCAGCAGGTGAACATCTAGCAAAGGTCCCTAGAAATGTTGCCCATTTTTCATCCATGGGTTCACCAAGGAGACATTTGTGTTTTCAAGAGTTCTTGGAGGTCCGAATTGGTCATTCGCATCAGGGGATAAATCATGCATCTAGTGCTAGTTCAACAAGAATGTAGTTGGAAGGCTCACCTAGGTCAGGATCGGCATGAAAACCCCTCAAAAGAGGAAAGTCACCAAGACCATGGAGATGTCGCCGACTAAAAGGGGGCTCTTGCTGAGTAAAGGCATCACGAGTTTGCGTCTTCGGTCAGATGTCTTACTGATCGGGTCGAGTCTTATAAGTGTGAAGCAGTTTTGGCCAAAGGATAGAGGTCTCGACGAAATGTCTTGCTGAGATGGAGATGTCTCCCCAACCGAGGGGAAAGTAAACGCATCACCCCACAACAAAGGATATCGCCATAGGGTCTAGCCGAAGGGGTAGAGTCACACCGAGATGGAATGTTCTCGGCATAGGTTGGTTCCTTCGCCAGAATGTCACGCCGATCTGTGGGAGGTCTCACCAAAGGGATACCTTCAGCATATGTCAATAGACTTCGCTAAGAGGTCTTACCGAGGACAAAAGGTCTCCCCGATAATCATTAGTGATGCAGTGTCGGCAAAAGGAAGCAAGTTTCGGGACAGGTCTAGCTGACAGAAAAAGTCTCCCCGAAACGAAGAGCTCAGCAAAAGCGAGGGGCTCGACAAGAGGTCTCGACGAGCAGAGGATGTCTTACGAAAGGATGAAGGAGATAGCCTCGATATGTTTTCCTTCGGCAGGAGTATCGCCGACCTCAAAAGACTTCGTCGAGAATGTTTGACATAGGCGAGAGGTCTAGCCGACAGGAAAATGTCTCACCGACAACAAAGGAGATGGCCAAGAGTTGAAGCCATCGCTATGAAGTCTCAGCGACCAACTGATGTCTTGTTGAATGAAGAGTTCACCTAAGGAAAAGAAGTCCTACAAGATGTCTCGGCGAATGAAGGCGGTCTCAGCGACTGAAGCGGGAATCGGTATGACCGGTGGGCCTCGCCATGAAGTCTTGCCGATTGAAGAGGAGCTCAGGGAGATGGTGAAAGGAAAAGGAAAAGGAGACAAGAGGAAGCTCGGCGAGAGGTCTCACCAACCAAAGAAGGATCTGACAGATATAGAATGAGCCTGGGTAGAAGGATCCGACATCGCTATGAGATCCTGCCAACTCGGTAGTGTCTTGCCAATATTCTGAGCAATGACAAAGCTGACTTCGATATAACTTTGGTGGCTTGATAAGAGCTCTCATCGACTGTCACATGATATTCTGATAGCTACAGAGACACATAATCGCATCGGTGAGACACTTCCAGTGTCTTGCAGAGATACGATTCTGATTGAAGGATTTTTGACCACCTATAGAGTCTACGTGGAGTAGGCTCAACCAATCAGAGAAAGCCAAAGCAAGCCATGGCAGCGGAACCAAGTGCCAGGAGAAAGTGATTAACAGAAGGAAAAGCAACATGAGCTTAGGAGCATTCAAAGCAGCTCGACTAAGGGGAATTCAAAGATGGACACGATATCAGGAAGTGAATGCGGTGGTTGTAGAAAGATCAAAAAGGTTTCCTTTGAAGGAAACCTTTCTTCACCGACATAGGCGGCATGGACATGCAGGGTGTAGCATTAAATTCAATAAAAAGATCAAAGGCAGATCTTTCTAGGCCCTGATATTTTTGTAAGCCCTAAGGGGCCGACACAATTTGATATATAAGGCATTTTTTGCCTTTTTGTAGGGAGTTTGATTTGTACATTCAAAAGAGTTAGTGATTTTTATCAATCCTTCCTCGACTAAATGTATGTTTTTGTAACTCAACTAGAATCTGGAATATAACACAGAGTTTACCTGGGAAGCTACTATTAATGTTTGTATTACTCTCATTTTTTTATTTTAGACTATGCGAGTTCTTAGCTGTGTCTTTTCTAAAAATTGTATTCATACCTAAGGTTGTGAAATTCATCTTTCTTTCCTCAGATATGCATGTAGAGCAAGCCTGCTAAGAATAGTGCATGAGTTTAAAGGGGGTTATGTTAGGTAAGTGAAAAGGCTATCTTTTTCTTTCCAATGTGTGTTCTTCCTGTGTCTATTTCATGATTTCTTATCAACTCAGTGTATCACCATAGAAATAGTTCAGTTTAGTTTCATTATTTGTATGCATTCCTTCTCCTTTTACCTTCACAGAATCACTAGTTTAGGTGATACCCAAAGGAAGTCGGCCTTTCTCCGGAGGTTCACTCCAATCTTAGGTGACCCATAGCCTTGGAGTGATCCAATGTTTCACTAGAAAGCTCAGTTTAATAACTTTGCGCAGGGTGTTTTTCTAGGTGACAACAGTAATGTCCCCTTTTCAAAATGAAACTGTAGAACCCCAATCCAAATACCTACAAAACACAATGAAAACACACATTAGGATATCAAATGAAAGTAAGAACAAGGATTCCCCATGAAATCCATTAGCAAAGTTTAAAATAGGAAATGAAACAAGACTGAAATGAAAGAACAATAAAGCAAACTAAATCCTATTGAAGACAATGCAAACTCTTGATCCCATGGGGGAATTGGTGCTAATTTGACGTAAAAATTGGCCCTTTTCCCAACTCCTATGATGCAAGCTTGATGTGTGATGAAGAGTGATCCACTTTTTTGATGCTTGATGAGTACTTCAATAGAAAAATCTGCATAGCCTAGCTATGAACTCAATGATAATGGATGAAAATTGCTAATGATTTGAGCATAGTAAGTTTACTCAAATTGCGGATGATGAAATGAGGGATGAGCTCTTTATTTATAGATGAGATTGATGGATGAATTTCCAAAATAGAGCAATGTGGGACTAAGAATTAGCCAATGGAAAAGTGCCACTTGTCCACTTGTGAATGGATGGAGGATGTGCAAGTTTTGAAGAATGTGTCAATAAATGCATATATTTGGATTTTGAAATTGTTGAAATGACATGCAAGAGGGAAGGAAGAATGCATTGAATGCCACTTGTCTCAAGGAAAATGACATGTAAGAGAGAGTAAATGCCTTGTTGGAAGGACTCATCCCACTTGGATTTTTAATTCAAACTTGGGGAATATTCCTTAAAAGATGCCTTGTTGAAGGAAAATAGAGATTTAATAAATCAATTAAATCTATTTTCATGTGCAAGTGGTAAAAGATGGAGGATGGGACATGAGGAGAGATTAAATTAATCTAGGTTGATTAATTTAATGAAGGGGTTAAATAATGTGACCTATTTGACTTAAATTTTTGGATTTATTTAAATCAAATATGAGAAGAATGTGATAAGGGATTAATTAAATAAGGATTTTTGATTTATTTAATTAAAAGAGATTATGTTAGATTAAACTAAATAAGGTTTTAATTTATTTAATTTAATAGAGACTTAAGAGATTTAATCAAATATAATTAATTATTTAATTAAATAGGATAATTAGATCAGAATGGTTAATTTAATTATCAAGAAAAGGTGACTTAATTAGATAACTGGTTTATTTAATTAAGAGAGGAATATTGACAAATTTAATCAAATAAAGGTATTTGATTAAATGGTTAGACTGAAGGATGATTCAGGATGAAACGATGTTAGTGGTCAGGATCAGATGTCCAATGTCAATCAATACATTTTACGTGTCTACAGAAACCAAGTTGAAATTCAAATTCCCATAATTCATTTCCCATGGGCCTTGGGGATTTTTCTCTTGGAAAATATCAGTATAATAATAACTCAAGAGGATCTTAATGTCATAAAAGGGGCCACTTAAGTGTTGGCACAAAGACCAAGAAATGTTTATTTTGCAAATGGGGCAGCCATTGTGCTAGCTAAAAGCGGTCAATTTGATATTGTAAAGGAATTTTTTACACAGGTACCAGAAACTGCTACAGGAAACATCTTTGTTCAGATGCATGATGTGTGGGTAAATCTAGCACATGTTTACTTTGCACAAGGACAATTTTCGCTTGCAATGAAAATTTGTATGTTGCAAATGGGGCAGCCATTGTAAAGTGTTGGCATAGAGACCTAGAAATGTTTATGTTGCAAATGGTGTAGCCATTGTGCTAGCTAAAAGGGGTTAATTTGATATTGCAAAGGAAATTTTTACACAGGTACAAGAAGCTGCTACAAGAAACATCTTTTTTCAGATGCCTGATGTGTGGGAAAATCTAGCACATGTTTACTTTGCACAAGGATAGTTTGCACTTGTAATGAAAACGTATCAAAATTGTTTGAGGAAATTCTATTTTGGAACTGACACCCAAATTTCATTATATTTAGCTTGAACACATTATGAAGCAGAACAATGGCAAGATTGTAAAAGAACATTATTAAGAGCAATAGATTGTAACTATTGTAAGTTTCAAATTAGAAAGTTATAAATTTTGTGTTTAATGTAATGAGGGTTTCAAATTACCTCTAAATTTTCTGCAAAGAGTGTCCCCAAATCCAAATTCATTGTAGAATTCAAATACTTTGTAGAAAACACCAAAGTACTTTTCCTACTTTTTCAGAATTCTCTAGGTCCTCTCCAAATAATTTTTGTCGCCCATGCAAGTGTTGTAACTCAAAACACCTAGTGTAGTTCACACACCCAGCTGTTGTAGCTCAAAATGATGTGCGTTAGTTCTAGGCTAACCAGCTGCAACTAATGAATGAAGTGAGATCTACAATGAATTTGAATAAATGTGAATAATGAATCATGCCAATACATCATGCCAATAATTGGCTGAATTTTTTTAAAAAAAAATTGTCTAATTTGTATTTGGTGACTAACTATTTAGTCATTTTTATTTATGTGACTAAATAATTTTTTATTCAACAACTAAAATAGTCATTTATTTATTCATTTATAGCTTAGTTACAAAAAAATAGTAGAATTTAGTCATTTTTAGTTGTTATGACTAAAATTTTTAGTCACCTAGTCATTTATTTTCCAAATTCTACGAGTGTATGGAGAGCATGTAAGGAACCAATAGTGACAGACCAAAGCCAATTTTTGGATTATTTCATTCAAGAAGGTATGTTATTCAAAGGAAGTTAGTTTTTTCTACTGAGGAGTTTGATGAGGGAGAATTTCATCAAGGAAAAGCACAGTGGATGTTTAGCAAGACATTTTGGAGTGGATAAGGTAATAGCTTTGGTAAGTGAACATTATTTTTGGTCGTAGATATATAAGGATGTAAGGAAGTATGTTCAAAGTTGTAGAATTTTTCAAGTTGCAAAGGGGAATAGTCAAAATACTAGATTGTACAAACCTTTAACAGTACTAGAGCAACCTTGGGAAAATTTGAGCATGGATTTCATTTTGGGACTGCCATGAAAATAGAGAGGTTATGATTCTATTATGGTAGTAGTGGACATATTTTCTAAAATGGCTCATTTTATTCCTTGTAAGAAGACTAATGATGTGCATAATGCTAATTTATTTTTCAAGGATATTGTGAGATTGCATAGATTACCTAAGAGTATTATTTCAGACAGAGACACCAAATTCATTAGATACTTTTGGAGGACATTGTGGAAGAAGATGAAGAGAAATTTAAAGTTCAGCTCATCATATCACCCATAGACAGATGGGTAGATAGAGGTAGTGAACAAAATTTTTGGTAATTTATTGAGATGTTTGGTTGGAGATAAAGCAGGAAGTTGTGATATTGTTTTACCATAGGTATAATTTGCATACAATAATTTAGTAAATCAGAGTACAAGGAAGACACCATTTGAGATTGTTACTAGATTAAATCCTAGAGGAGTTACAGACTTAAGGGAAATTAGTATGGAGAATAAGAGGAGTACGAAGGTAGAAGAGTTTAGAGATTTCATGGAGATGTTACATAATTAGGTCTGGAAGCAATTAGAAGACATGAATGGTAAATAGAAGAAGGTAGATGAACATCAAAGACATAAGTAATTTTTTGTTGGAGATGAAGTGATGGTCTATCTAAGGAAGGAAATATTTCTAGTTGTCACATACAATAAGTTGAAGATGAGGAAGTTTGAACCATGTAATATATTTAGTAAGTTTGATTCTAGAAATGCTTATGAAGTGGAGTTACTAGAGACATTGGGTATATCACCTATTTTTCAATGTTGTAGACATATATGAGTTTAATGAAGGAAAATCAAGTTGTACTAGTGATGAAATAAATTTGAAGTAGTTACCACATCAGGAACTGGAGGAGATTGAGTAGATTTTGGATATCAGAACTAGAAGAAGCACTAGGAACAAGTAGTACAAAGAATATCTTATGAAGTGGAAAGGAAGACCAATGGAGGATTCATCATGGACTTCTCAGGCCAAGGTGGACCATATTGGCTTTTCTCTTAGCCCTGGAAAGTGAGGGACTCACTTTTCTTCCAACCTTGGGTGTTTGATGTAGGAGCATCCCTAGTTGTAAAGAAATCCTATGTCAACCAAAAATAATTCATTTCTTACATTGCATTTAGTAGCAGTTTCAATAGTTCACTCTACATTATACCACATCATTGTTTCTTAGCTCACAGAGTAGGGTACATCATCTACACATTGAAATCTATCACATATCTATATTTCACATCACTTGCATTTGTCTACCAAAAGTTATCACTCTAAGAATTTCACTATGTTACTAGCCAGAACATGTGGAGCTAACCTAGTCCATAATTCTTAGTGTGGACCTTTTCCAAATCATGTGGAGCTTAATAGGAAATCATACAAGCATCTTGGGTTAGTTGGGACCTATCTTGGAGATTTGTATATCATATATTTTCATGTTGAGATAATTCTTCATATCTTGACATCAACATTCATATAGGATCAGTCATTGAGTTATTAACCCTTATGGGTGATGTAGACCTATATTGGATCTTGAGGAGCATATTTATAAGCATTACATTCATTGTAGATCATCATTTTTTAGATTAGTTTTAGTTAGATGTTTTAGGATCATTACAATTTTCACATAAACCCTTTGGGGGAATGTAATAAAGCCTATTGGCTAGTTGTATGTTGAAAGCCCTTGTGGCAAGCCTATGAGCCCTTGTAATTCACCCTTGTAGCCAATATTGCATGTAAGAATTGCATATTAATGAAGATTCATGTTCACCTATAAATTTTTGGTGTTATTTCCATTGTGTTGACTCATTGTTGAATGGTTTGGACTATTCCTTTTGGAACCCTCCTACAATGATTGCACCAATTTACATTTTTTGTATTTACAACATTTTTTATGTATTTTTAGGAGATTTTGGTACCCTGTCCAAAAGTGGCCCAAGTGTCCTAGAGAAATTTTTTCTTTATTTTTAATTGATTAATGAATATTTTTAAGCATGTTATTGATGATTTATTTCATCTTTTGTAGGTTCCTCCATGCGCTCACCAAAGACTAGGAGGTAGATTATTCACCTTTATCTGGGAGAAAGTAACTTGGCTAACCAAGGAGGAGGTAGAAATTCTATGTAATACCAATTTATTTTGGATATAAGTAATGCCACCTATGAGGTATCATGATGTGATGTTGATGGCACTAGTAGAGAGATGGAGGTCAGATACATGCACATTCCATCTACCTTCAGGAGAGATGATGGTTACCCTTGAGGACATACACCACATCTTGATATTACCTATCTGAAGTGAGACCATCCATATTGAGGAGGATCAAACATGCAGGAAAATATGGTGAGATATTGAGTATTGCATGGTACATATTATTCATCCAGAAGACATCAAGGCTTGCATTGAGCTCTATTGGATTCTATATGGAAACTCACCATTGTTACAATAGATCATGGTCATCACTATGGATTTAGCTCTTGTTCCTGATGGACGAGTCACACACCTAGATAGGGACCTCATTCACACTATCCGTAAGATGGAGTGACATCAAACCATATATTCTTGGGGTCACAATATGTTGTCTCACCCCTATTATGATCTCAAACACTTTCTATATTGAGAGATACACAACATATTCCACTATACGCTCTTATAACTTTGGTCCTTTGAGTATATCATGTGCACTAGGCCTATAGGATATCCTACGGTAGCAACCATGGGTTACCCATTAGCATTCAACTACTCACCTAGAAAATTTTGGAAGTACGAGGATCTACTACACTAGAGGGTTCAATTTGATCACCTGGAGGAGGACGAGATAGTATGGAGACCTTGCCTCACCATATCCCAATGGCTAAATCTCACACAATAGCTAGTGAGGATGTAGTAGGATAGGACCTTACTTGGATGACATGAGTATATAGTTATGCCATTTTATTATGATCAAGTCATGCGATAGTTTGGATAGGTTCAAGTACCATTGAGGTGACAACCAACATACCTAAGAGCAGCATGGAGTGGCTCCAAACTTGGAGACATCTAGCATCTCATGGTTAATGATGTTGACTTTAGCGACTCAAATGTTGAGGACCATGATGTGCCCCCAACACCAAATGAAAATGATGTAGATACCACTATAGTCTATGAGTGTTGGTGGATGAGAGAAGGACTGACTCATTTCTTCCCTACACATCACCCCACAGGTGAGGTTGGACCTCTTCTAGGTCATGGAGATGAGAGAGAGGTTGGGGCCATATACGGGGATACAAATGATGATGATAGAGAAGAGGGTTTAGAGGAGGAGAGTGATAAAGAGGAGGAGGATCTATAGCTAATGTGTGATGATCATAATGATCTAGAGGAGGCCACAGATACCCCTGAGGAGAGATCTTTATCTCACCTATGAGTCACCCAAGCACTATCAACAGCTAGATCAGGCATGACAATTCACGAATGTGGGGAGGGTAGTGGAACAAAACCTTCCATGCTTCCTACACATGAGGGACCTATTATCCCTCAGTGAGATCTCGATTGGTGCACTAGAGATCCAAGTAATGATGTGTTATTATAGCTTTATTATTTTTATAGTTATTTACATTTACATATCATGTCTTTTTTTAACATTCATTATGATTACCATCTTGCAATGTTCACATGAGAGTGGTAAGATCTCTTGTGATGATTTACTGTAGAGATGGCCCCCTACCTACCCCCACATTAGGCTACACTGGCAGAGCACATTCCACTACCTAGTGTGGGCCATCATGTTCACTTGTTTGATCCCTTAGTGAGATGGAGGATAGAATATGAGGAGATGATGAGGATTTCTAATCTAGCCATTATTAGAGAGGAGCATATTAGAGCCAAACTTGCACAACTTTAGACTACCTACGAGGAGCTTCAAGCCACCCAAGTTTTGGCCGAGAGTAGGTCAAAACTTAGTAGGGTGTAAGGAGAGCTCACTAGAGTCCAGGCAAAGCTAGCTAGAGTATAGGTTGATAAAGACCATCTAGATCAAGAGCACATCACAACACTCATATAGGAGGTAATGGTTGTAGGTGAGTTACGAGGCCTACGAGATTGGGTGAGCTCCATGAGAAGGACACAATAGTCTATCTCGTGACAATAATTTCCACCAAGCTCTGAGGAGTCTGGCAGCCATAGGCCACACTAGTTATTCTATGTTATATTATGCTACATGCTTTTATTATGTACATAAACTTTTCATGATATATATATATATATATATGAGCATTTATGTTATGTTTTTATGGGTTAGATTTCAATTTGATCTATTAAAAAATCTTAATAAGATTATTTAATAAATGTCTCGATGATCTAATTTTTTATGATCTAACCTAAACACCTAAGTTTACATTAGATACTACATTTTTGATTAAGTGTTTTGTGTTAAAGTAAATGCACTTATGATCAAATTGTAAAATTAAATGCATGTGATGATCCAATTTAACACAACAAACACATGAGTTTGAGTAGCATAAAAAGGAAAGTAATAACCCAACATAATGAAAATTAATCTACAAAATTCAAGACATACTAATAATGTTTTTCAAGAACAAATCAATGCGAGATAAAATAGAAAACCATCTACTTAATCTAACAACATGCTTTAATATACATACTATTCAAAAGAGATGTTAAGTGTAATATCTACACAAATGTGCAGCATTGATAGGTTCTTTGAGAGGTGTTCCATATATTTCTATTAATGTGTATGCTCCAAACCAATAGCTTTCATCAATTACATAGGGTCTAACCAATTCAAACTAAATTTTCCTTTTTCACTCAGGGAAACATTAACATTACATTGATTTTCATATAGCACTAAATCACCTTTGTTAAATGAACAAGGAATGAAAATATCATTGTAAATTTGTTGCATTATCTTAGAATAAGCTTGAAGATGCTCAAGAGCATTGATGTGCTATTCATCAAGCATCTCAAGTTTTTGTAATCATTTCTCTTTATAGGTGGTGTCATCAATAAGCCCTCTAAGAGAAATTCTCAATGAAGGAATTTCTAACTCTAAAGGAATTATTACATCAGCACCATAAACAAGGTTATAAGGTTTATTTCATGTGGATGTTAAAATAATTATATGATAGGCCCATAATGCATAGGATAATTGAGTGTGCCAATCTTTGTTATGTTTTCTTACTATTTTTCACAAGATTTTCTCAAGAGCTTTATTAGTTAATTCTACTTAACCATTAGACTATGGGTAATAAGATGTTGAAAAACTATGTTGAATGTGAAACATTTCAAAAAAAATCTTCATATCATTGTTCTTAAATGGTGTACCATTATCAAAAAATAATGTGGAAGGGAGACCAAAGCAAGCACTAATGTGTTCCAATATGAAACAAAAAATTGCATTAGCAGTTGTAGAATGAAGAGGAATAGCCTCTACTCATTTTTTTAAATAATATGTTGTGCTAATTATAAATGTATTTCCAAAAGAACAAGTAAAGGAAATTTTTCAAATGAGATCCAAAACCCAAAACAAGAAAGGCCAAATAAGAATTTGAGCACGAAGTTTGGAAGCAAAACTGGTGTATGGTGATAACCAAGGGTTGCTTGCACTATCTCTTAGAAGAATTTTCACTGTCTCCTTCCTTGAACCTGCTACCAATGGGTTCTTGTTGAGCTTAGAAGACTATCCTAGTCCTGCTCCAACTCTTCTCAAAGACTTCTCCACTTGTGCTTTACCTTTGGAAGACCAACACCATGTGAATTTGCAAATCTCCTTTCAACACCTAGAAGGATCTAGATGCCAACATCATCATCTTGGTTGAACAGCTTGTAGGGGAGTTAAGAACTCTATTTCCATGCATTTCATCACCAATGGAATACACCTTAGAGGTTCTATTGTCTTCACTCCTACCGATCTCAAGATTTTGTCTTGAGGAAGCCTATTTCTACTAGCCCTTACCAGTCCCTTTCCTGCCCTTTTCTCTTAAATTTTTCAAACAACCTAGCACATAAATTGCATTTCCTGACACCCTTTTTAGAGCTTTAAATCTTTCTTCAGCTTTTAGACCTCTGACTATACCATACGGTGGATTCCTACAAACAAGGAGGATTAGGGCTAATAGGCCTAATACTTAGGGTTTCACTGGTTTTTGGTTCAAATCTCCTTCCAAAGGATTGATTGAAGCTTCAAACCTTTTGTCATGTGAAGATAATGTCTAACCCTACCTGAAGCTGTATGGATTCTGTACAATGGTCTCTTCCCCTGCCTAAGTTATTCCAATTTTCACTCCCAAACTCCTAACCGGGTAGCTAGAACTCGCCTAGGGTTTGGTATTACAAACTCTTGCTTGGCTCTCAAGGTTTCCTACTGCTACATATTTACAATTGACTGGCTTCCCTCCCATATTCAACCAATCTCAGGAGTATCTTGTGGTCAGTCTCTATGGGGAAGCCATTTCAAATCTTGTTGCTCAAAACAGGAAAAACTAACACACTACAACCTAATCTATGACTAGGAAACAGCAAAACTACACTAAAAAATCTGTATACAAGATGAAGATTACTCTATACTATCCAATATACACTAACACAGTGTGAAATCAATATGTACAATGCTTTCAATATCTCTGTTTTTTAATACACACTGGTAACACATAAAATACAGAATTCTGCTCAAAACTGTCTTCTATTCCACACAACAAAATTTGATTACAATGCCAAAACTAACTATTTCTACGAGCCACCACTCTACTTAGATTCCTTCTCCATCATTCAAGGGAAATTGCTCACCTCCATATCCTTGATTTCAAGGGATTCCAATCCACTCAAGCTGCATGCAACCTAACAAGATGTTACCATGCAGTTTTACAACAACTTTACAACTTCCATGATTGTGTCATGATCCTCAATCTTAGGACCTCTAACACCTTGATCTCAAGCCAACAACTCCATTAACCGACCATTAGCATCTTCAAACAATGTGGATGTGGTTATGACACACTTAATGCATTATATTCTAACCTAAGCTGTCCAAAGCTTAATAAAGAAAAATTTAACATAATAACACTAGGATGATTTTAGTCCTAATGACTAACTCATCACACACCAACAAGACCTTCTAAGGTCCAAATCAAACTCACACACATCTTGACTTGGCTAAGGTCAGGTACAAGCCAAAATTGAAGACAAACAAGGTGGAGGTCAGCCTAGGTGCTCCTGCACCAAGGACCATGGATCAAATTGTTATGTTCTTGACATTTGTGGCATTTCTTAACATTATCAAAACAATCTTGTTCCATATGTCACCAAAAATATCCCATGTGAATTAACTTTTGAACTAACAATTTTCCCCCAAAATTCCCCCCACAAGCACCAACATGAGATTCTTCAAGGGATATAGGGGTATCCTATTATTTAAGACATCTAAGTAAAATACCATCAAAGGATCTTATGTATAAGCCATCAGCTAAGATTATGTATTGGGTTGCAAGTTTCCTTATACGAGCTCTACTTTTTTTAGCGGTTGGTTCAAGAAATGTAACTTCCTTCAAGTATTTAAATATTGGTGTGTATCATTCACTAGAGACTTCAATATTGGTAACTAAGGCCTCTTTTATCTTTTCATCTATCAACGGTTTTGCAATTGTGTGAACTACAAATGTGAAGTCGATAGAAGGGTCTTCAAGAGATACAAGGGAAGAAACAATTTCCATTGCATCTGCATGTCGATTATCCTTTTGTGGAATATTATCAATGGTATATGATTCAAAGAATTCTAGTAATTTCATTGTAAGGTTTTTAGATTAGGATAACTTGTCATGTTTCACTTGATAAGAACCGTTTATTTTTTTAATGACTAATTGTGAATCACCAAATATATGAATGTGTTGAAATCCTAAGGATAAGGTTGCATGTATTCCAGTAATTAGGGTCTCATACTCTGTAGTGTTAATTGTGTATAGGATTTTTAGACTATAGGATAAGGGAATAGGATTTCCTAAAGGAAGTATTAATATAACCCCTACTCCAGAGCCAATTCAACACTTAGAACCATCAAAATACAATTTCCATGTATCTTTCCTAGTTGTCAACACACTTTCATTAGGGAATGAGTCTTGAGTAGGTGATGTTAATGGTGAAGGAGCTCCAGCTAAATGGTCAGTCAAGGCTTGTCCTTTTATTTCTTTTTGAGAAATAACTTTAAGATCAAACTTAGTCAACAACATAACCCATCTAGCTAAGCGTCCCGACAAATTTTCTTTAGCAAGAAGGTGTTTCAAAGGATCAAACTTTGTAAAAACATGCACCTCTGCATTTAATAAATAATGTCTCAATTTACTAGTAGCAAACATAAGAGCCAAACATTATTTTTTTTATGGTTGTGTATTGAGTTTCATAATCAATCATAGGTCAACTAATGTAATAAAAAGGATGCTCTTTGTTGCTTTCATCTTGTTGATCCAATAATTATGTTAAAGCATCATTGGAAGCTGATGTGTAAATAATGAATGGTTTTCCTTTAGTACTAGGTTTCAATATAGGAGGAGTAGCTAGATACTCTTTCAAATTTTCAAAATCTTGTTTATAATCCTCATTCCACTTAAATTTTGATTCCTTCTTAAGAAGTTGAGTAAAGGGGAGAGTTTGATCCACCAAGGATGCCACAAAACGATGGATTGCTTGAATCTTTCCTTGTAAACAATGTAATTGAGAAATATTCTTTGGAGGAAACATATTTATGATAGCATCAATCTTCTTTTTTCACCTCAATGCCTCTATGTGAAACTATAAAACCCAAAAGTTTTCCACTATCCACACCAAAGACACATGTTTTTGGATTTAGCCTCATGTTGTATTTACAAATTCTTTCAAAGATATTATGAAGGATTATGACATGATCTTGATGAGTTAAATATTTAGCCAAAATATCATCAACATAATCTTCCAAAATTTTGTGAATAAAATCATGAAATATTAGTGTCATAGCTCATTGATATGTTGCTCCAACATTCTTTAATCCAAAATGCATGACAAACCAACAAAATTTTCCCCAAGGAGTAATAAAAGTTGTTTTATATTGATCTTGAGGGTTGATGAAAATTTTATTATATTTGGAAAAACCATCTATGAATGACAATAAAGCATGGATCTAGGTTGAATCCACTATCATGTTGACATTAGGAAGGGGAAAATCATCTTTTAATGATGCCTTATTCAAATCACAAAATTCCATACACATCCTAATGTGATTATCAAGTTTTTCTACTACCACAATGTTAGATATCTATGGTGATTAATCAATAGGATGAATAAATCCAACATCCAAGAGCTTCTCAATTTCAACTTTCACCAATAAATCTATCTTAGGATTCATCTTTTGTATCTTTTTTCTAACAATTTTAGCATATTTTTCAAGAATAATATTATGTGTGACTATCCTAGCATCAATACTCAACATATCTAAATATTTCCAAAAAAATATTTCAGCGAATTCATGTAATAATGTTGCATGATCTTCTTTCTCGTCATCATCAATAAAATTTCCTATTTGAATCACTTTCTCTTTGTTAGATGTATCCATTGGTATGTCTATCATGTCACCCATAAGTAATATCCTTTGGTTTGTAATTTCAAGGATTTCTTCATGTTCATCTTGTTCAATAGCACTTATTACCTTATTTTCACTAAAGTATCCCTTACTATCTAAAGTACAAATGAATCTTTGTTTGTAATGAGTTGGTAAATTATCATAAACTCCCAACATTTTTTCTAAATCTTCATCATGTTGAAAATAATCCAATGGTTCATCTTCAATTGTGGTATCAATTAAATCAAGATGCTTCAATGTAAGAGTTGTCTTAGGAGAATCTTGCATGATAGTTGTTGTCACCTAGAAATGCACCCTATGCAAAGTTGTAAAAACTAAGCTTTCTAGACCAACATGGGATCATTTCAAGACTGTGGGTCACCTATAGTTGAAATGAACCTCTGGAGAAGGCCGGATTCCTTTGGTCTCACCTAACTACTGATTCTTATGGGGAAAAAAGAAAAAAGGAATGCATAAAATAAAGATTTAAATATAAGGTGATACACCGAAATAATGAGGAATTCTGAAAAGAAAACAGGTTGAACATACACTAGGAAACCTAACTGTAAATGTTTTATGTGCTCAACACAACTTCTTCTAGACTTATGCATCAATATTAACAAGTTTGATCTACATACACATCTTAGGAAGGAAAGATTAATTTCACAACTCTAAGATATAAGTCCAAAATTTATAAAACATAGTTAAAGACTTGCATAATCAAAAGAAAGATACAGAAATGAGAACAGTACAAACATGAACACTAGCTTCCAAGGTAAACTTTGTGTTGCATTCCAAATTCTGATTTGAGTTACAAAATATACATCAGTTGAGGAAGGATAGCTAAAAATCACTAACTCTTCTGGATGCATTCCCCGAACTATCTACAAAAAGGCCAAAAATCCTTATATATCAAAATGTGTCGGCCCCTTAGGGCTTACAAAAATATCCAGCCCTGGAAAGATCTATCTCTCCTCAGATCTTTTCAACTGAGTTAATGCAAAACCCCACGTGTCCCTGCCGTATGTGTCAGTGGAGAGCTACTACCTAGAGAAACCTTCTGATCTTTCCGCAACCACCACATTATTTTTGATCCTGGCATCATGTCCTATTTGAACCACCTTGGTTGAACGCTTTGAATTCCCTGAGCTCTCAACATATACGTGCTGCATTCATTCCGTTGACATCCTTGATCTTGATCAGACTGCCATGGCTCATCTCAGCTCCTCATGGTTGGTCGAGCATATTTGGTGCAAGAGCACCTACACCTTGTGAAGTCTAAGTTGATACCTAGGTGTGTCTTTTGTTATTTTATGTTTAATAAGGTCTAAAGGACCAGTCATAATGTAATTTGAAAGGATTTTGAGTCATTTAGTTGAATTTGTCAGTTTGATTCATAATGCAAAAGCCATGTGAAATCATGAGTTTTAAGGGACATGGGGAGTAGGGTCTTAGTCCATGTTAAATAAGGTCTCAATGACCATTTTCAATGTATTGGAGGGCTTAATAGGTCAGTTAGGTGGTATTTGCAAAAATCAAGTTGATCAAGTTGTAATGGGATAGTGATTAAGGGAAAAATTGGCAAATTTGTCATTTTAGAGTCTAATTAAAGGGTGATTATGGAATTTGAACGCCCCAAGAGGTATTTTTCAGGTTTTATCATGATAAATTGTTGTAATATCTCGAAGGGGAGGCTGTTGAAGAAGTTTGGAATGAGTTTCTAATAAGAAATTTGCTATTTTTTGTGTTTTCCATTAAGAAATTGCTGATCACGAGCATTGTACGACCTGTACGTATTGTTCCACACTCCAAGCATATAATGGATGGATAGATAATTGAATAAAATTTCTTTTGGAATTTGAATGGTGTTATTTCATTGAGAATCGAGTGAGATATCCTCATTTTACTGCCGGGTGGTTTGAAACCCCATGTTTTTTCTGTTTTCCTGAACTTTGCAAGCATTGTAAAGATATGTACCACCACCATATGCTCTAAGACTTATATAATATTGTAGGGGAATGAAATAGCTTTCATTTAAATCCAATTAGAGGTTCTAATATTGAGTTTTGAGGGAGATCTCTTCATTTTTCTGGGACTGCCTGTTTCTAACTAATTTGAGGGTTTGATTGGTGTAAAAGTGATGTTATAGCCATTCCACCTACTGTCCAGCCTTGTAACTCGGTGGAATGACTTGTTTCATGGTATTTTACATGTACCAATGGTTTGGGAGATAGGAAATGAAAATTTTATGGTTTTAGGGTGATGCCCTAGGGTGTTTTCATGAGTTTCCATGAGAAATTGAGGAACTAAAGTAAGGTTTTGGAAAAATGTGATTGGAACTATATATGTGATAGTGTTTTGAGTTTTCTAAGGTCATTTTATGAAGGTGTGAGGCACTGGAATGTTGTGATTTGTCTTGGAACCCATATTTTCATTAAACCCTCCTCAAATTGGCTTAAAATGAGGTTTTGTGGTTTGGCTAGTTGGAGTAAGTTTCTCTCGAGGAAAACTATGTTTTTGGGAGTTTGAATACATTTTAATTTGCTGCCACCTCTGCATCATAGTGGTATCAGAGTAGGGAGTAGGTTTTGGTTTGCATTTTGCAGGTTGAAGAAAAGGAAAGGTTGACAAGATGCCTCCAAAGAGCAAAGATATGGCTAAAGAGATGAGGGAGATGAAGGAAAGGCATGCAAGAGAACTCAAAGAGTTGGAAGAGAGAGTCATAGCCCTGGAGACAAACAAGAGAAGAGATGCTGAAGAGAGTGAGCCAGAAGAAGAGGAAGATGAGGAGTTTGAAGACATGGAAGAAGAACTTGATCCAGAAGACCAAAGAATGGCAAAGTTGTTGAAGGCAGTGAAAGGTGACAAGCCTAAGGTAAAACTTGATGTTTCTAAATATGGTGGTAGTCTAAATGATGAAGAACTACTTGATTGGATTGCTGCATTAGATAACCATTTTGAATGTGAAGAAGTTCCTGAGGAGCAAAGAATAAGGATTGCAAAGACTAAGTTGCAGGGTCATGCTTTGGTATGGTGGAATTACTTTCAGTCTGAGAGGAGGAAACAAGGAAAGTCTAAAATCACATCATGGGACAAGATGATATCTAAACTCAAAGGTAAATTCTTACCAAAAGATCACCAAATTCAAATGTTTAAAAAATTGCAAAGTTTGAGGCAAAGGGAAATGGATATTAAGTCCTATACTGAGGAGTTTTATAAATTAAGTTTGAGGTCTAGTCATCATGAGAATGAAGATGAAAAAATTGCTAGGTATATTGGTGGTTTGAGGCTTAATATACAGGATGAATTGGTTTTGGCTAACCCTAGGAGTGTAGAGGATTGTTATCAAATGGCAATCAGGGTGGAGGAGAAGCTTAAAAGGAGACAAGAGAAAGCAGTAAGAGGAAGAGGTGGTCCTAGTGCAAGAGGAAGAGGAATACCTTCTACATCAAAGCAGCCAAATGAAGATCAAGGAGCAAACAAAGGTAAAGATCACAATGATTCTAGAGGTGGTTTTGGTTTTAGAGGTAGAGGAAGGTTTGGTATTGGTAGAGGTTCTAATGATTTTGCAGGAAGATGCTACACATGCAATGAGTTTGGCCATCCTTCATGGAAGTGTCCTGAGAGGGTTGGTAGTTCTTCTAGTGGAGACAAGAAGATTGATAGAAGAGCACAATTGGTACAGGAAGAGGAGTGTGAAAGTAATTGTTCTCCAAGTAGGAATGCAGATCCTGAGGTTGGGGAAATGTTGATGGTGAGAAAAACAATCTTGAAGGCAGCAAAAGAGGAAGCACCTTTGCAAAGGAAAAGTCTCTTCAAGACAAATTGTAAGTGCAAGGACAAGGTATGTAGAGTAGTCATTGATTCTGGATCAACTGAAAACATGGTGTCATGTGAAATGGTCAATAAGTTAGGATTGAAAAAGATTCCTCATGAATGTCCCTATAAAATCTCATGGTTAACTGATGATCAATCTTTGTTGGTGAATGAAAAGGCTATAGTGGATTTTCAAATTGGTGGTTATCATGATAGTGTTGTGTGTGATGTTCTTCCAATGGACTGTTGTCATCTCTTATTAGGCAGACCTTGGCAATATGACAAGAGGGCATTGTATGATGGTAGGGAAAATACTTACACCATAGTTCAAGATGGTCATTCTTTTGTGTTAACTCCTCTTGTAGAAGATGCTAAAGGTAAAGCAAAGGTCATAATGTGTGGCAAGAAGGAAACTATAAATGTGATAAAGGAAAACAAATATTCTGATCATGTAATCAGTTCTAAGATTGAAAATACAAGGATAACAGATGTAAAGGAAAATACAAAGGTAAAGAAGGTGAGGACAGTGAGTTTGCATGAGAATGTGTTAGTAGGAGCCATTGAATGCCCTGTAGTCAAGAGCAGGGTTGAGAAACAAAAAAATTTGCAGAAAATACAGTGTCTAAGTCTGATTTGACAGTGACAAAACAACTTGATGAGGTTGTGAGTGCAAGACAAGTGAAATTTGGTAATGTGAAAGAGGATAAAGTTGTTAGTGCAGGGGTACAAGAGGATGGTGACATGGCAGGTCCAGGGGCATTAAAAATAAATAAAATTAAGCAGAGGCATGCAGGTCTGATCACAGAGATAGTAAGGCAGAATGTGCAAGGAATGGTGAGGAGCTACCCATGTATGGGTGGAGCAAGGAAGAGAGCAGGTTTATATGATTCTAATTTTTGTTTGTCTACAGGTCTAAGGCCTAGAACAACGCCAAATTTTGATCCAGGACTAAAGAGATTAGTACCAGGTCTGAAGATGCTTGAAGCAGCAATGAGAAGGCCAAGAACAAGTTTCCACTCTTGGGGCAAGAGTCTTTTTTATGGGGGGGTGTATGGTGCAGGAGCACCTACACCTTGTGAAGTATAAGTTGATACCTAGGTGTGTCTTTTGTTATTTTATGCTTAATAAGGTCTAAAGGACTAGTCATAATGTAATTTGAAAGGATTTTGAGTCATTTAGTTGAATTTGTCAGTTTGATTCATAATGCAAAAGCCATGTGAAATCATGAGTTTTAAGGGACATGGGGAATAGGGTCTTAGTCCATGTTAAATAAGGTCTCAATGACCATTTTCAATGTATTGGAGGGCTTAATAGGTCAGTTAGGTGGTATTTGCAAAAATCAAGTTGATCAAGTTGTAATGGGATAGTGATTAAGGGAAAAATTGGCAAATTTGTCATTTTAGAGTCTAATTAAAGGGTGATTATGGAAGTTGAACACCCCAAGAGGTAGTTTTCAGGTGTTAGCATGATAAATTGTTGTAATATCTCGAAGGGGAGGCTGTTGAAGAAGTTTGGAATGAGTTTCTAATAAGAAATTTGCTATTTTTGTGTTTTCCATTAAGAAATTGATGATCATGAGCATTGTACGACCTGTACGTATTGTTCCACACTCCAAGCATATAATGGATGGATAGATAATTGAATAAGATTTCTTTTTTCATTTGAATGGTGTTATTTCATTGAGAATCGAGTGAGATATCCTCATTTTACTGCCGGGTGGTCTGAAACCCCATGTTTTTTCTGTTTTCCTAAACTTTGCAAGAATTGTACGGATATGTACCACCACCATATGCTCTGAGACTTATATAATATTGTAGGGGCATGAAATAGCTTTCATTTAAATCCAATTAGAGGTTCTAATATTGAGTTTTGAGGGAGATCTCTTCATTTTTCTGGGACTGCCTGTTTCTAACTAATTTGAGGGTTTGATTGGTGTAAAAGTGATGTTATAGCCATTCCACCTACTGTCCAGCCCTGTAACTCAGTGGAATGACTTGTTTCATGGTATTTTACATGTACCAATGGTTTGGGAGATAGGAAATGCAACTTTTATGGTTTTAGGGTGATGCCCTAGGGTGTTTTCATGAGTTTCCATGAGAAATTGAGGAACTAAAGTAAGGTTTTGGAAAAATGTGATTGGAACTATATATGTGATAGTGTTTTGAGTTTTCTAAGGTCATTTTATGAAGGTGTGAAGCACTGGAATGTTGTGATTTGTCTTGGAACCCATATTTTCATTAAACCCTCCTCAAATTGGCTTAAAATGAGGTTTTGTGGTTTGGCTAGTTGGAGTAAGTTTCTCTCGAGGAAAACTATGTTTTTGGGAGTTTGAATACATTTTAATTTGCTGCCACCTCTGCATCAATATTCCACGCAGGCTCTGCAGGTAGTTCAAACTCTTTTGAAAAGAATCGCATCTCGGCGAGACACTGAAAAGTGTCTTGCCGATGCGATTATGTCATATGAAACTATTGGCACAACATGGATATATCAATGAGAGTCTTTATCGAGCTTTAGAACTCATACCAAAGTTGTCTCAGTGGTCGCCAAGACAATCGATCGTCGGTAAGACATCATACCAAGTGTACAACCTCCTCCCGAAGTCTCCTCGATCTTGATATTACAAACCATATCAGTCAGAGTCTGCCGATGTCACCCTGATGCATTTTGCTCCACCAAGGCCTGCATTCTTTGCTGAGATCCTAGATCAAGTTGGTAGGACATCCACAGGTTGCTAAGACCTTTTGCCAAATTCCTTTTGTCTGCCCGAGCTCACTTCATTTCGCCGAGACTTCTCCTTGGTCACTAAGACCTTCTCTTCCCTTGGCAAGACTGCACCGCCTTGGCAGGACCTCAGGGAAATATCTTCAACTATTGGCGAGCCCCTTTCATTTTTTTGGTGAGTCCTCCCTTTGACCTGTCAGCAAGACCCTTTGTGTTCGTAGAGACCTTTTGTCGAGCCCTTCGCCTTTTGCTGAGCTCTAATCTCGGTGAGACATTACAAGTCGGGGAGACATCTCGGTGACTTGAAAGCTACACTGAAGGTTCACTGTTGTCGATGAGACATTAGCAGTTGCCAAGACTATATGCTGAAAGAGATCTCATGCCGATAGGACCCCTGGTTTGAAGCACTCAGACTTAATGGAAACCCTGCTAGTCGGCGAGACTTTTGAAATGTCCTTGCGACTTTCCCCTTAGATGATTTTCATGCCGAATCTCCCTAGGGAAGCTTCTCCCACTGAGTTCCTTGTGACCTAGCAATAGATGTATATTCTTTTCCCTTGTGTGAATGTTCCATTGGCCTCTGAAGATTTAACATTTAATTATCTTTCCTGATTTAACTGTAGGTGAAATATAGGCAACAATTTTGGCAACCTTTGTAGGATGTTTGCCTACTAAACATAAGAACTAGTAGCTACAATTTGTCCATTAGGTATGGAGTCATTAGAAAGCTCAGAGAACAAATAAAAATGTTAGTCGGCACATGGTTGCAATTCACATGAGACTATAGAACACAACAGATCGCCAAAGTGACAAAAATCGGAGGAAAGAAAAGAATTATTTACTGTGCTAAACAGCACCCAGGGAAAGGAAAAACAGAAAAAACAAACAAGCCATAGTGCAAAAACGCTTATTGAAAACATAACACTTAACTAATATATACAAAAGAGGAACTCCATTAGACTTGAAAATAGGGCTTAAGGTGTATCCCATTAATTGGGATAGGAAGTACTTCCCCTCCTGTCATAGCTAGTTGATAAGCATTGTGTTCCTTGCAGTCTGTGACAATAAATGGACCAGTCCACATATTGTCGAACTTAGTGTGATGACCAGGTCTACTCTTAAGAACGTTCCACCTAAGTACGAGGTCTCCTTCCTTAAAAGACTTTGTTGTAGCCCTTTTGTCAAATGTCTTCTTTGTCTGGAGCTGATGATACTCCAAAGTTTTCATTGCTCTGTCCCTTGATTCTTCAAGTTCCATGAGCTCTACATACCTTATAGACATTGGGTCCTATCCCTCAAGCATCTCCATCTGGTGAACAATGTCTAGAGCTGGAAGCTCCATAGATAGGGGTAATCTTGCCTCTTTTCCATAGACCAACATATATGGTGAATTTCCAACAAACCTCTTAGGGGTCACTCTGTCTACCCAAAGTGCATTCTTTAAACTGATGTGCCAAGTCCTTTGATTATCCTCTACGGTTCTTTTAATGATCCTAATGAGGTTCTTATTTGTACTTTTAGCTAAACCATTACCCTGAGGGTAATAATTTGAGGAGGTGTTCAAATGAATGCCATGTTTGACAACCTAATCAGTCAATCTTAATCCCATGAATGCAAGAGCATTATCAGATATGATAGAGTTAGGGATTCCAAATCTGGTGATTATATCTTCATAGAAGCTCAAAACTAAAGACTCTTTTGCTTCTTTCAATGCAACCGCTTCTGTCCACCTTGTAAAATAGTCAATGGCTATAAATACCCACATATGACCAACACTAGAAGGTGGATTTATTGGCCCAATGAAATCAATGCCCCATCTCATGAAGGGCTGCTCCACTTGAATTGGATGTAGAGGCATAGCAGACAGTTTTTCTTTTCCTAAAAATAGAGCGCATTTGATACACTTTCTTGACCAAGAATATGCATCTTTGAACAAGTTGGGCTAGTAGTAACCAGCTCTCATGATTTTCCAGGTAGTAGTTCTGGGAGCAAAGTGGCCTCCTATAGCTCCATCATAAAATTCATGAAGTACCTTCTCAACTTGGTGACTATGAATGCATCTTAATAGGACACCGTTTAGGTCCTTTTTGAAGAGAACATTATTTACCAGCACATATGGTATGGAATGCAATCTGAAGTATCTCCTTTTAGCTCTGTTTAATCCTAATGGGCATTCACCAGTTTGTAAAAATTGAATCATATCTTGAACCCAATTGGTTGTCCCCATTGGTACATCATCTTGAGCATTCTGAGGTACATCATCTTGAGCATTTTGAAACTCATTTGTATTAGCAAGGATAACATCCTTTTCTAGTTCACTTCCGCTGCTTAACCCAGTAGCAAGTTGTTCACAGAGACCTCTGCCTCTAACCAATTTGGTGATCCTAATATCTACATCGTACTCCATGACCCTAGTGATCCACCCTGCTCTTTTTTTGTTGAGATCTTTATTCAATAAAAAATCCTTCACACTTGAGTGTGCCACCATGACATGGATTTTATTATGGGAGATCAAAGGCTTGAATTTCTTTAGGCTTCTGATCATAGCAAGAACATGCCTCTCTACAAAGGAGTATTTATGTTCATAATCATCCAATCCTTGACTGAAAAAGGCTATTGGTTCTAAATTTTCTTCATTTCTTTGGACCAATATTGTAGAAATGTTACCTGTGCTACCATAAGCATAAAGATAAAAATCTTTAGAAAAATTGGGATTTACTAGCGTAGGAGCTACTGCTAAGGCCTCCTTGACCTTTTCAAAACTATTCTTGGCATCTTTTGTCCAACTAAAAACTGCTTCCTTCTTTAACATGGCTGTCAAAGGCTATAACAGGTTTGCAACATCAGGGATGAACCTTCTTAGAAAGTTGATCTAGCCGAGAAAGCTTTGTAGACCCTTCTTGTGATTAGGTAGCGGCAACTCAAGTATGGCTTTGACTCTCTCAGGATCAATAGTAATTCCTTGCTTTGACACTATGTGTCCTAATAATTTCCCTTCATGAACAACAAAGATACTCTTCTTTGGATTGAGAGAGATCCCAAACTCTCTGCATTTTTCAAAAACTTGCCTAAGATGTGACACATGTTCATCAGCATTCTTGGAATATACTATAATATCATCTAGGTAAATCAGTATAATCTTGTTGATCAAATTTTGAAATGCCATGTCCATGGCCCTCTAAAATGTGGCACCAGCATTGGACAAACCAAAAGGAATCCTTTTGTATGCCATGGTACCCCACTTAGTTGTAAAAGCAGTTTTGAACTGATCTTTTTCTTTAACCAGCACCTGATTATACCCTAAAAAACCATCTAATAAGGAAAATCTTTCAGAACCAGCAACCTCTTGCAAAATTCGTTCCATGGAGGGCAGCGGGTAGTGGTCTTTCAAAGATGATCGGTTAAGGTCCCTAAAATCTACGCAAAGTCTTATTTCACCACTTTTCTTCCTAACCAGCACAAGGTTAGAAACCCATGAAGTGTGTTTGATAAGAAAGAAAATACCCCCCTCAACTAGCTTAGTCAACTCTTTAATCATCAAGGGTTCAAGCTTAGGTTTCAAGGGCCTTTGTTTTTGTCTTACTGACTTGGAATTAGGTTCCAACTCAATGGTGTGTTGAGCAATATGGGGATTAAACCCTTTCAAATCTAAGTATTCCCAAGCAAAGACATCGTGAAATTCTTGACATAAAGCAACAAAAGCTTGTTTATCTTCAGGTGAACAAATTTTTCCTATCTTAAGAAGTTTACCTTTGAAAATCTTCAGCTCTTCATAGTGTTCTTCTTTGATTTGCAAGCCAGCTCTACCCTTTTTAAACTGATCATCAGAACTGAAAATTGACTCTAAGGTAACGAGGCCTTTGGGTAATTTATTTGTCTTTAGCTGTATGATTTGATCACTATACTGCTGCTTGAGTTTTGCTTGATTCACCATGGAGAACTGATCTTCTTTGAGCAAGAAAGAAAGGATCTGCTCATCACTATCAAAGACTTGCCAGTGAATGTTGTCAGGAATTGAGGGTCTGACTACAACCTTCACATACTACTGCACTTTCTCTTTTCTAATGTCATTTGGAATGTGAAATTGTGCTCCAATGGCTGCAAGCCTGTCAGCATGCTTGTTCTGATTTCTTGGAATAGATACTAAATTAAAGGAATCAAATTCCTCAAGCATGTTCCACACTCTGTTCCTATAAGACTTTAGTGTGTCATTTTTATCCACATTCAGGCCCCTTACTTGATTAACAATTAATTCGCTATCCCCATAGACTTTCAAGCTGGTTACTCCTCTCTTCCTTGCCCACTCTAGACCTTGGAGAAGGCCCTCATATTCAGCAGTGTTATTGGAGCATGCAAAAGAAAAATGGAATGTAGAGTAGTACCTATCACCTTGTGGATAAATCAACATTGCACCTCCTCCTGCCCCATTCTTACTTCTGGAACCATCGAAGAACATCTCCCAAAGTCCATTTAGTGGTTGCAACAACTGATCTGCATCTTTCTCCAAGTTTGGAATCTCTGTGTAAGGCTCAAGAATGACATAGTTTCCCATACCGGCATCTTGAATGAGGTCCCCATGATTGTCTAGTACATTATCAACTACCCATTCATGTAGCAACATGTTAGGAACAACTTCTAATTGGAGCTCTTGAGCAGCAACTAGTTCATTGTCAAAAAGAACGACACAACTTGTGTCTGCAGCAATAGGAATGACATTAAGGGACTTGGGTTATATGGCTCAATGTGATCCTTGGCCAATCTCTCAGATTTAATGGTAACCTTGGTCCCATATCTTGTTCTAAATAGCATATGTGACCAATCAGCTGATACATAACCACCTATCTTGGTTGTAAAGTCTCTAGATAAACATAAGGAAAAGAAAGGTGGAAGGTCTATGACACATATGTCTTGAGGGACTGAAAAATTTGGACAAGCATGGAGGGTGAGATTTAGATCCTTGATAATACCTAAAGTATTAACTGAAGTACCATCCAATTGGATCACTCCCTTCTCTAAAGGCTAGTATTTTAGTCCAAGTTTGTCAGCAATCTGTTTTGGCATGACAGAACTGCTAGCTCCACTATCTACCATACAGTTATGGACTAATTTATCACCAATAATCACTGACACGTAGAAAAGAGGTGGTTTAACTCCCTTTTCAGTCTCTATGCAAGGCTGTTGATCATTTCCCTGAGAATTATTCATTAACACAGCTCTAACCTGACCTATTGAGGGCTTAGATTCATCAGACATTTTCAAACTTGACAAGGCTAACTGTAACATATCCTTTTGACCTGGGATGGATAATGAGTCCCACATGGAAATTGTAACATTCATTTGTTTCATACTATCAAGGATATTATAAGGTACAATTGGATTTACCTTAGGATGTACCTTTATACCAATATGATCAGCTTGCGGGTGTGACTGCTCCTTGTCTGGAAGTTGCTGATTTCTTTGCCAAAAAAGAGCCACTCGAGATGTAGATCGTTCTGCAGTCACTGCCTTTCCTTTGTTAGCCTCTTGACTAAGCTTGAAAGCTCTCTTCTTTTCCCTGGTGTTAGCTGCAACTGGAGAACTATCTTCATTTAACCCACATAACTCTTGACCTTGCCAGTTAAGCAAAGTTGTATCATTGCTAAATTGGTCCTGGTGTTGTGAAGATGCATCATTGCTTGCACCCTACTGTGAACTTGAAGCATTCTATACCATAAGTGCCTAGTTGATCAGTACGTTGGAGCAGGTGGCTTGATTGTGGGGCTGGTTACAAGGGTAGCACCACTCATAGTCTACTGCTAAGTTGTTTTGGAGAGCAACCAGCTCTTTGGTTGCACTAATAGGGGCTGGAGCATAGGCCTGAAAAGGTCTTGTATTCACACTCTGTCTTGGGCCCTGATAATTGCCTTGATACTGCTGTCTATTCCCTTGGAATTTTTGTTGCTGACCTTGGAGGGGCTAACCTGAGGCCTAACTTTGCTGTTGATAAGGCCTAAAATCGGACTGTTGTTTCTCCAAGTGCACCAACTTGTTGCCAAAAGTTTGTAAAAGAATTTTGATTTCTTGTAACTCCCGTGATGAGCTTGAAGCAACACTTTCTTGTTTATCAATGGTTGGAACAGCAACTGGCAGTGTTGGTACAGCTGGTAGAGGTGTGAAAGGAGGTATTTTCAAAGGGATGTTTGCATGAATCTCTAGAAATATAGGCATTGGTGGCCTTGGAGCAAGCTTGCCAACTTGTATTAAGTTGTTCTCTGCTCTGATTGCTATTTCAAAAGCATCTGGCAAGGACAATCCTCCCATTGACTGTATCATGACAGCTATGTCTCTATTCAGAGCCCTCAAGAAGTATAGAAATGCATACTCTGGAGGTGGCCTCACTATTGCAGGGATCCTATCCCAAGTTCTCTAAAATCTAAAGTTGAAATCATTCATCTGCTCTTGTGGAGCCCTTTTAATTGTAGTCAATTGCTCTAGTAGAGACAAGTTTTCAGACCTGTCTTGGAATTGCTTATGCAACTTATCTCCAAATTCATCCCATGTTGCAATTGAACTAACTGGTAGGCTTCTATACCACTGCACAGCTCTTCCTTTTAGTGAAGTAGCTAGTAATCTCACTGCAACATCCTCTTGGGTTATGTGATGGACTCCGCATAACGAAGCCACATCTCTCATATGTTCAATGGGAGTAGTTTGGTCTTCTCCCGTGAAAGTTGGAAGACTCTTCAAGGCTACCATTAGGATGTCATTGTGTTGTGCCAAATTTAAGGGGCTGCCTCTATTGAAAGTGACAAAGGGTTGATTCCTTGGAACAGCCATTGGAGGTATCTAAATTTTATTTACTTGTATAGCAAAATGAGATCCCACTGATGGAGGAGTAGATTGAGTTCTTCTAGAATAGATAACTATTGTTCCTCTTTTTCCTGTTGCTCTGCCTTTCCCTCTTGGTGGTGATAGCTGCAAATATTCGAAGGGACCTGAGTTGCCTCTTGTCTGAACTTTTCTCATAAACTATAAAAGGCAATAATTTCTAGAGTTCTTCTTTGTGGAGTCGCCAAGTATTCCAAAGGACTTCTATAAAGTCTGGAATTCACTAGTTGCATACCAAACTAGCAGTTCAATCTAATTTATGTCCCACCAGGTGTGCCAGAAACTGTTGTCACCTAGAAATGCACCCTATGCAAAGTTGTAAAAACTGAGCTTTCTAGAGCAACATGGGATCATTTCAAGGCTATGGGTCACCTATAGTTGAAATGAACCTCCGGAGAAGGCCAGCTTCCTTTGGTCTCACCTAACTACTAATTCTTATGGGGAAAAAGGAAAAAAGGAATGCATAAAATAAAGATTTAAATCTAAGGTGATACACCGAAATGATGAGGAATTCTGAAAAGAAAATAGGATGAACATACACTGGGAAACCTAACTATAAATGTTTTATGTGCTCAACACAACTTCTTCTAGACTTATGCATCAATCTTAACAAGTTCAATCTACATACACATCTCAGGAAGGAAAGATTAATTTCACAGCTCTAAGATATAAGTGCAGAATTTATAAAACACAGTTAAAGACTTGCATAATCAAAAGAAAGATATAGAAATGAGAACAGTACAAACATGAACACTAGCTTCCAAGGTAAACTCTGCGTTGCATTCCAGATTCTGATTTGAGTTACAAAATATACATCAGTTGAGGAAGGATAACTAAAAATCACTAACTCTCCTGGATGCATTCCCCGAACTATCTACAAAAAGGAAAAAAAGCCTTATATATCAAAATGTGTCGGCCCCTTAGGGCTTACAAAAATATCCAGCCCTGGAAATATCTATCTCTCCTTAGATCTTTTCGACTGAGTTAATGCAGAACCCCGCGTGTCCCTGCCGTATGTGTCAGTGGAGAGCTACTACCTAGAGAAACCTTTTGATCTTTCCGCAACCACCACATTCATTTTGATCCTGGCATCATGTCCTGTTCGAACCACCTTGGTTGAATGCTTTGAATGCCCTGAGCTCTCAACAGATATGTGTTGCATTCATTCTATTGACATCCTTGATCCTGATCAGACTGCCACGACTCATCTCAGCTCCTCATGATTGGTCGAGCGTATTCCACGCAGGCTCTGCAGGTGGTTGAAACTCTTTTGAAAAGAATTGCATCTCGGCGAGACACTAAAAGTGTCTTGCCAATGCAATTATGTCATCTGAAACTATCGGCACAGCATGGATATATCAATGAGAGTCTTTATCAAGCTTCAGAACTCATACCGAAGTTGCCTCAGTGGTCGCCAAGATAATTACTCATTGGTAAGACATCATACCGAGTGTACAGCCTCCTCCCGAAGTCTCCTCAATCTTGATATTACAAACCATATCGGTCAGAGTCTGTCGATGTCACCCCAACACATTTTACCCCACCGAGCCCTACATTCTTTGCTGAGATCCTAGATCAAGTTGGTAGGACATCCACGGGTCGCTAAAACCTTTTTTTGAATTCCTTTTGTCTGCCCGAGCTCACTTCATTTTGCCAAGACTTCTCCTTGGTCGCTAAGACCTTCTCTTCCTTTGGAAAGACTGCATCGCCTTGGCAGGACCTCAGGGCAATATCTTCAACTGTTGGTGAGCCCCTTTCATTTTTTTGGTGAGTCCTTCCTTTGACCTGTCGGCAAGACCCTATGTGTTCGCCGAGACCTTTTGTCGAGCCCTTCGCCTTTTGCTGATATCTAATCTCGGTGAGACATTACGAGTCGAGGAGACATCCTAGTGACTTGAAAGCTACACCGAACGTTCATTGTTGTCGACGAGACATTAGCAATCACCGAGACTATATGCTGAAAGAGATATCATGCCAATAGGACCCCTGGTTTGAAGCACTCAGACTTAATGGAAACCCTGCTAGTCGGCGAGACTTCTGAAATGTCCTTGCGACTTTCCCCTTAGATGATTTTCATGCCGAATCTCCCTAGGGAAGCTTCTCCCACTGAGTTCCCAGTGACCTAGCAACAGATGTAGAGTCTTTTCCCTTGTGTGAATGTTCCATTGGCCTCTGAAGATTTAACATTTAATTATCTTGCCTAATTTAACTGTAGGTGAAATATAGGCAACAATAGTGTTGATATTAAGTGAAGGCTTTTTTCATGCTTAAGGACAATATCTAAGACCACTTTTTTTTCATATACGTTAGGATCTATTGGGACATGAATTCCTTGTTCATGCACACCACATCCTTTTCCATTATAATTGAGTTGTTTCAAGAGTTGATATCCTCTCCTATAGAGAGCTTCCATTTCTTTCAAGGATGGTGGTTTTTCATGCTCAAACTCATCATAGTTTGTTTTGTAATTCATGCCTTCTTTGTTAAAACATGTTGACTTGGATTCTGATGAATTCTTCTTCATGTTTCATTGACATTACTATTGCTTGTTTGTCCCTTTTTTATTATTTTGGCGTGATCTTATATTCTCCCATGAATGTGGGTGTAAAATCCAAAGATCCCCAATGATCATCTAATAGTTTCATGATTTTTCTCTTTTTCTTCTTGCGCGGGCTCAACTTTCGAAGTTGGTAACAATGTTCTCAAAGGACTTTTCATGCCTTTTTCAGTTGTAAACAAATGTCAAATTGAAGATCAGCTTTAATTGTATAAACCTTGTTTTGATAGGTATATTTCATTAAACAATGAAGCATTGAAGGGACACCATTCATTTCATGAATCCAAGGTCTTCCCAAGAGAAGGTTATATGAGAGCTCTTGAGGCATAACATGAATAAGGCTTTGCAATGTAACCTTTCCTATTGTAACATACCCATCTAGATTTAATTCAAAACAATTAAATATTGACATTATGAATATCAATTTATGACAAAAATTTCCATAGCTAATTCCATTTAGCAATTTTATGTTCATAAATCACAAATAAAACTGAAATATAAGTATATTCATTTCCAAATGTCAATAGTCTCATACAAATTGATTTTCCATTCAATGTCTCTTAGTGAATTCTCAATTACATGGTTTTATATCCATTACATCATTTTGATTATTTTACATCAATGATACAATACTAAAATTTTGATATGATTCCTCTATGATAGCTCACCTCCACTGGTGGACGAGAATGTGATTGAGGTGATTTTCCACCCAACCACAAAGCAATGCTTCCCTAGAATTTTTCATTCAATCGAAGAATACCCGACCCTACACGAAAAAATTAGGAAAATATATAGTTTGCAAGGTGGAATGTATGTGTGCCTAGCTTCATGCATTTCTATCTACTATTAGAATATGCAAGTTCCATGTTAGGTAAATAAATCAATAGAGAGAGAGTAAATAATAATAGTTTGTTTTGTATATACATATATATATATAATGACTGCAAATCTTGGCCAAGCTCATGCTACATGAAATACAGCTCCGGTTAGATTTGGAAACTAAAATCTACACTCTCTGGAACCCATTCCTAGAAGAAAAGCTTATCATATCAAAGGGGTATCCCTCCCTTTTAGACCATCTATTAGCAGTAATCTAGTGTGATACAGTCTACCACTGAATTCTTGTATCATTCCAATCAACACAATCAAACATTATTCATTTAAGTCTGGTATATCCAATCATCTATTTATCATTTGTAATTGCAATTCAACATTGTCCTATGTTTACAGTTTGTTCCATTTGTAAAAGAGATTTAATATGCTCAATGAAAAAAAAAATCAAGATGAATAAGAAGGTATACCACATGTACGTGCACATGCATAAAGGGATATTTATGCATGTTCACATATATTCCTAGAAATGAACAAATTTGAATTACATGTGTATAGATTATGAAGAATTAAGTAAAATTCCCCTTTTTTTATAGGTTTATTTTCATATTCAGAAAGGTAAAAATAACACCACTTCATTAAAATGATATATTAAATTAAAAATTATCATCTAATCTCAATTTTTATACAAACGAAACCATATGTTTCACAGTCACTTGTCTTTCATAAGGACTAAGAATAGGTCAATGAAACTTAGTTGAATTACATAATCCATAAAATCAATATTAACAAAAATATTATACCTTCATTCTGTAACAACTTAAGAATCCATGCTTGTTTTCTTTCAATCAAGGTATCCATTGGATTTAGTGAATGTTGTAAATTAGAAATTTATACTCTATCCATCAAAAATCCATCCCTCAAACACCCACAACCTGAGAAGGCCTGTTGTGGGTAACACAGAGTTATGTAACATCAAACATGGTATCATTTGAATCCACCTACCACTTATAGTGAATGGTGAGACTTTCATGATATAAAAGTGGTATATGCATCGTTCATCCCTTGCATTTAGCAGGGCATGCATTGCCACACTAATACAAAATTAGGTGGGATGCGACATGTTGTGAGTATCATATTATAATGAGATATAAAATAGTATGCTCCTCTCAGCTAGTCACCTATAGGGAACTTGTAAACATACAGGTCGTTAGCAAGAAAACAAGGAATAACAATGGTTCACCGATTGGCCATGACCATGAAGATTAAATATCATATGATTGATAAATTCATGTTGTGGGTATGAAACCCAACTTCCTACATAGGGTCAAGAAAAAATACAGAGCCTTCAAGGCAGGTCAAACCACAAGAGGCATCACATGGATCGACAAGGTTGATTGACAGGGTAAACAAGATAACCAAATATCCAACATGCACAATAAGGCATACAAAATATAGAAAAGTTTCTATCATTTTACAAGCTAAGAAACTTATTCAAAAATGAGAGGAAACAAATTGAACTCATTTTGAAATATCTCAATCAGTGATTGCTTGAGTGATTTTTCCTTCCTTGGAAAAGCTATAGTTCTTCCAAACCCATTCTTCTCCCTTCTCTTCTTTCTTTTTTTTCCTTGAATTTTCCTTCTTTTCAATAGATTCTACGATTTCCTAACCATGAAGGATCCCCTGCTAATTTTGGAGAGATATTGGTCTTAATTTACTGCCTCCATTTTTATTTTTGGCCACCCACTCCCCCTATTTCTGAGCATTGACTAGAGATTTTTTCCATGTGGGGGCTCATCCCCTATCCCATTATTTTTGGGAGTTACAAATTGTAAATCCCATGATTCCATTATTCCCTTGAAGAGTAGAATAAAATTTGAGGTAAAACATTCACATATATATGTTTATATATATATATATATATATAAACATATGTCATATATATTTACTTATTTGTATATGCATAATCAATTTGTCCTTGTGAGATTATATTCATATATTCAAATTATATTTCCAAACTTACATTTTTATTTTATCCATTTCGTTTCCTTGTTCAATTTGTATTTCAAATTCATACAAAAGAACAAACAATGCAAATTACTTTTCATACAATAATTGTATTTGATGGTTTGAGTTATTCAATTTCAGTGAATATTAATTTTGAAATAGACAAGGTAAGAATAGAATGCATTAATTTTTTCTTGCCACTAATTATAATTCTCACACCAAGTATAAATGAAATTTCTCAACTTTTCAAACATATACAGATGTCATGATCTATTGTGATGTGTGAGATTCCAAATTCCATTCTTTCTTACCGTGGTCATCCAGCTAAGTGTGTCTGCCTCAATTAAGTTATCGTCATTCATCCTACTCCTGCACACACATTCTTACACTTTTCCACTTAGCAGTAACCTTTAACCAATAATCTTATGAAATAATTTCTTAAATCAGAAAATTACATAATATTCATTTTCAATATCATCATTGCATTTTATCAATTCCATAAATAAAAATAATTATAAATTCCATTCTTAGATCTTCCAAATTTTCTTATTATTTTAAATGTAAGAAATGAAATAGATATATGAAATCCTTCCCCACTAGAAAGAGACATCATCCTAGTGTCTTTTCAAACAAAATTTTTTCACTTATGTTCATCAAATCATATTGTTTTCATGCCAAAACATCATAGCATACAAATCTAAAATGTTAAGAAACAATATAAAGATAATCATCAATAGTCCATCTAAGAAACCAAATGAGGGAAGGAGTGTTCTATCTCCTTTGCATCCTCCCATGTAGCATTTTCCTCATGATACTGATCACATTAGACCTTATATTGAACAATGTCCCTATTTATTTAGGAGCTTAGGCTGACCTCCATTTTGGTTTGTTCAAATTTTGGCTTGTACCTGACCTTAGCCAAGTCAGGATCTTAGTATGTTTGATGTGGACCTTAGAAGGTCTTGGTTGTGTGTGAAATAAATGAATTAGTCACTAGGACTAAGGTCATCATAGATTAGTATTTGTTAAGCATCTTTTGCTTTAATTAGTTTAGTAGTTTAATGTGAATGTTGAGCCTTTAATGTGCTCTAAACGCATGGTCATTGTTAAAAGATGCTAAGGGACAGTTGGGGAAGTTGTTAGCTCGAGATCAAGGTGATTGAGGTCCTAAAATGAAGGATGATGGCAGAGTTGCAAGAATGTTGCAAGATTGCATGACAAACTTGTTTGGTTGCATGCACCTTAATTGGAGTGGAATCCCTTAAAATTAGGAGTAAGTGCTCGATCAACTTCCCTTGAATGATGGGAAAGACATCCATGTAAATGTGTAGCTCGTAGAAAGTAGGCAGTTATCATTGTAAAACAAGTTTTTGTTGTGAGGAATAGAAGGAAGTTTAGCAGAATTCTGTGTTTTCTGAAAATCCCGTGTGTTTTTGAGAAACAGTGTTGTTCAAGGCATTGTAATTACTGTTCTATCACTGTATTTGTACTCATAGGATAGTCTTGAGCATCTTTCATTTGGTAGTCAGGTAGCTTAGGGTAGAGTTATTGTTTTGAGTTCATAGATTAGATTGTAGAGGTTTATTTTCTCTGTTTTGAGCAGTTAGGTTTAGTATGGCTCCCCCATAAACACTGACCACGGGGTTTCCCTAAGATTGGTTGAATATGGGAGAGGAGCCAGTCTTTTGTACATATTTAGAGATAGGAGTGTCAAAGAGCCAAGCAGGAATTTGTGATCTCAAACCCTAGGCGAGCTAGGAATGCCCGGTTAGGGAATTGAGAGTGTAAAGTTGAGAACTTAGGCAGGGGAAAGGTACCACTGTACGGAAACAGTACGGTCTCAGGTAGGGTTAGACAAGATCTTCACATGGCAAAAGGATTGAAGCTTCAATCAATCCATTGGTAGTAGTTTTGAAAGAGGAAGCAGTGAAACCCTAGAAAATAGGCCAATTAGCCCTTCTATCCAAGAATATAGGAATCCACTGTACGAAACAGATATAGGTCTGAAACCAAGTGCAAGATTTAAAGGACTGAAAAGGGTATCTGAAAGTGCCTTTTAATTGCTAGGTTGTTTGTCAAATTTGAGCAAGAAAATCCAAAAAGGGACTGGTAAGGGCTAGTAGAGAATAGGCCTCTTTAAAGCAAAAGCCTGAGATCGGGTAGATTGAGGACAGTAGAACCTCCAAGATGTATTCCATTGGTGGTGAAATGCATGGAAACAGAGCTTCTAACTCCCCTGCAAAGAGTTCAAGTCAGATGGAGAAGTTGGCACTTAGATCCTTCTAAGTCCAAGGAAGAGTAATCAGTTGCAAGAAGGTGTTGATCTTCCAAAGGTAAAGCACAAGGTAGAAAACTCTTTGAGAAGAGTTGAAGCAAGACTTAGTTAATGATCTAAGTCTGATCAGAGCCCTGAAGGTGTCAGGTTCTTGGTGGAAGACAGAGAGAAGTCTTCCAGGTTATAGTGCAAGCAACCTTTGGTCATATCATTCACCATTTTTGCAAAACTTGTGTCCTCAGGAATTCTATTATTAGACTCCACTAGCACTACTCTGGATCCTCCACCTATAAATAATTCTAATCAAGTATGTGAGACACATTTGGGTGGTATGGTTTTAGCAAAGAAACATGAAACACATTATGGATTCAAGCTAGAACATGGGGTAGAGCAAGTTTGTATGCAACTGGGTTGATTACTTCCAACACATCAAACGGGCCCATGTATCTCAAATCCTATTATAATATAAAGGTTCTATTCCTATTAGAATATCTCTTTTGTCTATCTATCGCCTCCTTCAATCTACTCTTGATAAGCCTCATTTTCTCCTCCATCTCTTTTAGCATTTCAGGACCCACTATGATAATATCTTCCAACATGTCCCAACTGATGGGAGTACAACACATTTACCCATAGAGAGCCTCGAAAGGTGCCATTCCTAAGGATGCATGATGGGAGTTGTTATAGGAAAATTCTACCAGTGATAGGTACTCTTCTCGTTATACTATTGATCCATACAGTACATCTCAAGGAGATCTTCTACTACCTTCTCGGTTTGATCATCAGTCTAAGAATGGTAGGATGAACTGAATTTTAACTTAGTCCCCAATGTGGCATTCAGAGTTTTCCAAAACCTTGATGTCATTTGTGTATCTCTGCAAGATATTATGGTCTCTGGCATTCCATGTAAATGGAAGATCTCTTGGACAAATTTCTTGGCCAAGGTCAATAATCCATCCTTAAGGTTTCCTGAAATAAAATGTGCCACCTTAGTCAACTTATCGACTACTACCAGAATGACATCATGTATATTTTTTTTTAGAGGTAACCCCTGTACAAATTTCATGATAATCACTTGCCATTTATACTCAGGTATATCATGGGGATAAAGGATCCCTGTTGTATGCACATACTTAGCCTTGACTTGTTAACACTTTAAGCATCTAGCTATGTATTTTTCTACGTGCTTCCTGAGTTTCAGCTAAAAGTACAAATTTTTCAACTTTGCAATCATCTTTGTAACTCTGAGGTGTCTAGAATATGGTGCATTGTGTACTTCTTCTAGGACCAACTTCCTAATCTCTCCAGAGTCTGGAATATACATCCACCTCTAATATATTAAGATTCCATCTAATTTGATCTCGTACCCATTGAATCGATGGTCTGATGGATTCTTTGCTAAATCCTTTTTCACTCTCTCATAGTGCTCATCTCCCTATAGATGTTGTATCACCTATTGCCTCAAGTTGGATCTCATAGAGGTCATGGCTACCAGATGTCTTCTCCTACTAAGATCATTTGCTACCCAATTTTCCTTTCATTTTACATACTCAATTCCAAATTCATACTTGCTAAGGAATTCTAGCCATCTCCTCTGCCTAGCATTGAGGTTTGGTCGAGTGAAAATATACCTTAACCCCAAATGGTCCATTTTGAGCTCAAATGGCTTTTCCAAAAGGTAAGGCCTCCACATCTGCAAGGCATGCACTATTGTTGCTAACTCCAAATTGTGTGGTGTGTAATTTACTTCATGCTATTTCAGCTTCCTAGATTCATAAGCCACCAATTGCCCCTCTTGCATTAAAACTGCTCCTACTCCATCTCCTAAAGCATGCATGATCACTAAAAATTTATTGTTGGGATCTGGAATTATTAGCATTGGTGATTTTGTGAGTTTCTCTTTTAGGAGTTGGAAATCTTATTCACATTTTTCAATCCACTCAAATCTCTTACCTTTCTTTTGAAGAGATGTTATTGGGGCTACTATTTTAGAAAAACCTTGCAAAAAATTTTTGTAATACTTGGAAAGGCCCAAAAACCTTCGTACCTCTGACTCATTTTGAGGCACAGACCATTCTACAATCTCTTTTATCTTCTCAGGGTCCATAGAGACTCCCTCAACTGAGATAATGTGACCTAGGTAATGCGCACTATCTTGATAAAATGAGCACTTGGATAGCTTTCCAAAAAGATTATTTTCCCTCAAATGTTGTAAGAGTATCCTCAAGTGTTGATCGTGTTCCTCAATAGACTTGGAATAAACCAAAATATCATTAATAAATATTAGGAAAAAATCATCCAAATAGTCCTAGAACAAACTATTCATAAGATTCATGAAAGCTACGGGTGCGTTGGTCAACCGAAAGGGTACAAAGATGAACTCGTAATGTATGTTCCAAGTTTGGAAATCCCTCATTGGAATATCCTTTTCCTTTATTCTCAACTGATGGTAACCAGACCTAAGATCTATTTTAATTGTTGCTCCCTTCATCTAATCAAATAATTCATCAATCCTTGGAAGAGGGTAGCAATTCTTGATGGTCGCCTTGTTCAACATCTGATAATCAATATACAGACACAAGGTTCCATCCTTCTTTTTCATGAAAATAATTGGTGCTCCCCATGGTGACACATTGGCCCTAATAATCCCTTTGCATAATAGCTCCTATAATTGGGATTTCAGTTCATAAAGCTCCATAGTGGTCATCCTATATGGGGCCTTAGACTATAGCTGGGCTCTGGGAACTAATTCGATGGAGAAATCAAATTCTCACTTCAAAAGCATCTCAGTGAGATCTTCAGGAAACACAGCTTGAAATTTCCTAAGAATTGGATAGTCATCAAGGTATGGTTTCTCATTGTTAGGTTCACTAACATGCACAACATATATGACACAACCCTTCCTTTGATCTCTCTTAAGTTGTATAGTTGAGATTTTTCTAAGCTCTAGGGGTTATTGTACCCCATGTATCTCAACTGGGTTCCCATAGTCATCCATACAACTTGCCATCTTATCCTCACAATTTACAATAGCCTTGTGCTCATTCAACCAGTTGATTCCTAATATTACATCATAGGATCCTAATGGTGCAACATAAAGGTTAACTTGGGTCATGAAGTTGGGAAGTTCCAACTCGCTACAAAAGAAACATGAATCTACTTCCCACTCTACTTGATTCCCATATTGAACATACTATGAATTTTCCATATATCTAGGTTGAATGAGTAGCTTAGAAATCATTCTAGGATCTATGAAGCACTCAGTAGCTCTAGTATCTATTAAAATAGAAATGGTTTAACCATAGAGCTTACCCGTTAGTTGAATTAGAGAAGCCTGGTACTTTGCCTACCTATTATCCACTATTACATGGATTTGTGTTGTGGGGTCTATTGTTGATTTCCTTCCTTTCATGAACTCATCTTCTAAGGGTAGTTAGATGCATAATGGTCTCCCCCACAAGTGTAGCATCCGTCATGTGGTCCTTTCTGACCTCCAACCCTATCCTCTTTGAGTACCCCAGGCTACTATTATAGTTTTCGTTACCCTTATTAGCCCTTTTATTCCTTATGCCTTAGTTGCCTTGTTCCTTTTTCTAGAGAGTTTCCTTCCCTTTTCAAGCTTCTAATATGATGGGATGTGTTTCCTTTCTATCCATCACCCTTCTGAAATAGATTTTATTTCTAAACTGAGGCTTGGAGTCTAATCCTTTGTGAAGATTGGATAATTGTTGCAGCTTTTGTTCTTGCTTAATGGCCTTCTCAAAAGCTTCTACCATAGTATGAGGATTGTGAAGATCCACATCACCTCCAATGTGGGGCCTTAGTCCCAGTATAAACTTTTGAATTTGGAAATGCTCATTGGATTGATACTGTGGCACATACTTAAGCAAGTTGGTAAACTTATCCTAGTATTGCACTACTATGAGGCCTCCCTGGGTTAGATTCTAAAATTCAGTCATTTTCTTGTCAAAAAAAAGTTGTGCTAGCCACCTCTTTCTAAAATATTAGAGGAAAAACTCCCAAGTAATCCCTTCTTGTGGAAGTATCCCATTGGCTTTCTTGTTGTCCCACCAAGTAGTTTCCTCTCCAAGAAATTGATATGCTACCCAAGTGGCCTTGGTTTGATCCGATAGGTTGCAAAGCCCAAAATATTTTTCCATCTCTATGATCTAGGCCTCAACCCCATCTTTGATGGCCTTTCCATCAAACTTCAGTGGTGCTGCCTTCTTAAGATCTTTTCCCAATTCTACCTCAATCTGATCTCGATTGTGATTCCCTTCTCCTTGTTTAGGTACCTCATTCCTAAGAGTCTGATCTTCCTAAACCCCTCGGACCTCTTGTTCCAAATGGTCCATTTAGGATTCTTTCTGATTCAAGGGTTCCAGGATTTTTTCTAGCCTATTACTTGGCCCATTTTCCTATTCACTACCACTCGCATCTTGTCTAGTGGTCACCATGGTGAATCATAGTCGACCTATGTCACAGTCATGTTTAGAATCCAAGAACAAGGTTTTATGCTTATGCTATTGCATCTATGAAATACAATGCAAACAACATGCAAGCTAAGAGGAAAATAAAATATACACATTTATCTCAAAAAGAAAAGCCTTCAAGCTTCATGCCTTTGATCAAAAAAATAATTTTTCTTTATGTTAAGTTATATTTACATTGATCTTTATTTACATTTTTTTTCTTTAAGTAGTTCCCTCATTATCTAAAAGAGGACATTTTTCAAGATCATTATCTGAATCTACATCTTCCCTCTTGGGTGAGGCAAGATGTGCGCATAGGCCCTCCTTCTCCTCCTTAGTCAATATTGGTGCATTTAGTCCACATCCTATTGGCCAATCTCTAAATGCAAAGGGTTTCTTAGTCTTAGGAGTTCACTTGCTCTCCTTTATCTTTTTGTCTCTTTCCAACATGAGATGTGTGAGGGTGTGTGCTATAGTTTCTTCGTCAAGAATTTATGGTTGGTTCTTGGGTTTGGGATTTTCTTCTATAGTGACTAGATTCCTTACATCCCTATTGGTTTTCCCCTTATTTCTTCCTAACTTGGACCTTCCCATTTCCTACAACCAATTCAAATTGTTCATTCCCTAGGTAACCCAAATCTAGTTAAGGGTCCATTATTCCTTAGTTCAACCATCGTGGACTCATAGGCCTAGAGTTGAACCTTGGGATCTGATACCAAATGTAACATACCAACTAGATTTAATTCAAAACAATTAAATATTTGACATTATCAATATCAATTTATGACACAAAATTCCATAGCTAATTCTATTTAGCAATTTTATGTTCATAAATCACAAATAAAACTAAAATATAAGTATATTCATTTCCAAATGTCAATAGTCTCATACAAGTTGACTTGGAATTCAACGCCTCTTAGTCAATTCTCAATTACATGGTTTTATGTCCATCACATCATTTTAATTCTTTTACATCAATGATACAATATATAATAGAATTATGATATTATTCCTCTATGACATCTCACCTCTACTAGTGGATGAGAATGTGATTGAGGTTTTTTTCCACCCAACCACAAAGTAATGCATCTATGAAATTATTTAGTTAGTCAAAGAATACTTGACCCTATATGGAAGACTTAGCAAGAGATACAATTTGCAAGGTGGAATCTGTGTGTGCCTAACTTCATGCATTTCTATCTACTGTAAGAATATGCAAGTTCCATGTTAGGAAAATAAATCAATAGAGAGAGAGTAAATAATAGTAATATGTTCCATATATGCATATATATAAAA
>VDFB02334367.1:0-16849 GCA_007258455.2 Sequoia sempervirens
ATAATACTACAATATTTAATTAATTCACTTTTTCATCATTTTTGACCAATTAAATAAATTTCATTTATTTAATGAAGTCCTAATCTAACTTTATTCCTCCTGATTAATTAAATAACATTAATTATTTAATTATGTCGCTAATTCACTTTATTCCCCTAAGTTAATTAAATTATTAAAATATAATAATTTAGTTAAATCACTTTCCCCCAAATTTGAATAATCGAATTTAATTATACAAAACATCATCAAAAATCAAATCAAACAAATGCAACTTTGTTTGCAAAAGTCAAACTTGATTTGCACGTTCAACTCAAAAGAAATAATTAATTAAATCAATTAATTAATTATCCTTACCCACTTTCATGATTGAGCAAATTACGAACCACTGATTGCTTAATTTATTTCCTGATAGATTAATCTATTTCTTGACAGATCAATCTATTTCCAGATAGATCAATCTATTTCCTGACAACTCAATATATTTCTTCAATCACACTAATTACTTAATCAATTTGCACAGATTATGCCCATCTAAATCCTCTCAACATCTTTCAACTGTCGATCAAAATATTATATAATGTGATCTCGAGCGTTCATTTCAAAACACAAAATCTATATAACAACCTTCTTCTTCCTTAAAAATGATTGGAGAATCAACCTATTTTGCACAACGAAGTAATGCCAAGATCTTAATCGACATTTGACAAAGCTTTGACACATATCTTCGATCAACACATGCATGTTCTTCAAAGCTTTTGCACACACAATGGAGGCTTCACATTGATACAAACAACCCAACATCTTCGCAAACACACTCTGACACAATATGGTAACTGTAGACACTTAAAAATATCCTGAATGATATCATGCACTCGAATCAAATATATTAACACCATTTTATCCTCAAGCCCATCCTCTTTTTGCTTAATTGATTAAATTTTCATAGCTATTTAATTAATTATATCATTTGCATCTATTAACCTAATTAATCTAATCAGGTTAATTCACCCCCTTTCATGCTAATATTTTGTCATATTAAATTAAATACTTCAAGTTATTTAATTAAATATCTTTTCACTTTCCCCCTTTTCATTAAATCACTTTATTCAATGAATATCATGAAATTCCCCTAATTGCATAATTAAACCTTTGTTTAATTATCAATTACTAATTAATCTAATCCCCCCACTTGTAAGGGAATATTCCTCCTTTGGGTGTGCAAGAAGTTGAGTCCACTTTTTGGCCAAAAAGTGGAAGTGTTTTTCCTGATTTTCAGAATTTGACACATTTGACCTTAAAATTTGAAGCACTTAGAGATGGAATCTTTAAAAAAGTCACAAATCATAAAATATAGTGCTCGAAGTCTAGTTTACAAATATGTAATTTATTTCAATACCTAGATTGTACAAATTGAGTTTCAATAAGCGTTTCTAAAAACCACTGTTTAAAAGTCACTTTTTTTTTTACCATACCATGCATGTGTACGACATCCATATTTTGACTTAAATTATTGTATTTTTCTAAATCCTTTTGGGAAAATATTTGTGACTCACTGAAGCTTGTTCTTGATATTTTTTTGTAATTTTTTTATTGTGAATTTTTTTTTTTTGGTTAAATTTTTATTAGACATATTTGTCATTTTGAAAAATCGTTGTGTACGACATGCATAAGATGACCTAAACTTATCATTTTTTTATTTATTTTTTAAATTGAAAAGAATTTTCTGAATTTTGTTCTCGTGCAATCCGTTTTTCAAAATGTTATGTTGATAAAAAGTTATTAAAATAGTAAAAAACCTTGATATTTAAAGTTTGTGGACCAATTTTATTAGAAATTAATTGAAAAATAGAAAAAATAATCCAATTGTAAAACAAATTACATATTTAGAATCTGCATTGTCTCATCTAAAATGGGTTTTAATTTCATCAAAAAAATTTGCAAAAAAAGTCGTCAGCCATATGTCCAAAATCGATATTTTTCTCTAACATTGTTAGGACCTTCAACTTGCAGGTTAAACTAGGTTGAAGGCCTAGGTTCGGATTCCCAATGCTTTTCCCAAACCAAAATCCTAGGAAAAAAACCCAACCACAAAGCTAATAGAAATTCAAATTTTAAAAAATAGGATTGCGCTTTATAAAACGGGATCCCGTTTTATAATTGGGATCCCATTCCCTAATTTATAATATGCAGACCATTGGAAGGGAAACGGGATCCTGTTTCCCTTCCAATGGTCCCCACATTAAATATCAGGGAACGGGATCTCGATTATAGAATGGGATCCCGGTTTTTATAAACGGGATCTCGTTTCTTTTATTTAAATTTACTGCCAAAAAATACTGTGAAGTTTATAACTTCACATATACGACTGAGAGCAGTAAAATTGAACTATTTTTCATGAGTTATTGTATTTATAGGTGGTGAACTTGATTTTTGATTGATTTTTTCAAAGGAGGCATCATCTACACTGTTTTTGAAGTGGAATTGTGTTAGTTTTGTACTTGTTTGGAGGAACAAAAGGTTTTCAACTTGCAATATGGATTGAATTTTTCAAAGGAGGCACGAAGAAAACAATTTTTAAAGTGGAATTGTGCTAGTTTTCTACTTGTATTGAGGAACACAAGAGGAAGAATTTTGTCCTAATAGGTATTCAACTTCCAATTTGGATTGAATATTTTGAAGAATTTCACTATTGACATTCATTTGTGCTTGAGAATTTTATAATCATGGGAGATAAAGCTCGTAATAAGAGAAGGAAGACATTGACTCTTCAAGAAGTTGAAGCAAAGAGAGAGAAGGAGATACAAAGAGAAAGAGAAAGAAGAATGAGAATGAAATCAATGAATGATGGTGGAGCATCTGATTCCACAACTATTGAAGATGAAAACATTGAGGATACCATGGTTGTAGATGAAGCTAATTTGCAAGGAGTCAATTTGGAGAAGAATATGATTATACAAACAAGTCCTACTATGTCTTCAAATCCCTCTTTGAATGCTATGGAGAATGTTTCAATATGCACAAATCCAAATGCGTCTTCAAATCCATGTTGGTGAAATGAGTAAATTTGTATGTCAGAAATTTTACAAGATGTTAGTTTAATGATGTCCCGACATTATTGACCGAGGGGGTGAAGCTTTTTTATCAGAAATTTGTTGAAAATGAAAAAAGAAAATCTTTTGTTGCAAATGAAAATCGAGGAATGATCATTTTTCTTGAAAATGAAAACAAAACTGTATTTTTGATACGAAATGAAAATGAAAACCGTTTGTTATTAAATGTGAAAATCTCAGTAAAATGAAGATGAGATGAAATGAAGATGAAAATCTAGAATGTGATGTTGAATTTAATGAGAAATGCTTTTTTAAAATTAGAGTGGTGTTTTTGATAATCTTCCTGGTCAAAATTTCTTGGGAGGCAAATAAGAACACGTAGGTATAAATATACACCAAATTCTTTTATAGTAAAAAAATTGCATTTCAATGTCAGCTAATGATGCAATTGATGAGAATGCAAAAAATGAGGAAAGTAATGAAAAGGTTAGGCTTTTATGTTAAACCAAAAAGAAAAGATCAATCATTAAAATATGTTGTCTACTGTTGCTAGTGCCATTCAATCTATTGGGAAAAATAGTCGATCTAAAGATAAAAACGCAACAAGAAGAGCTATAACAACTACTATAGTTAATAAAGCAACTTTGAATAAAATAATGGTAAGCAATATTAGTGAAGTTTTAAAAATACACCCTAAAACATTGCTAAGAGCGACAAAAAGAAGAGAAAGTATAGAAAATGATCCTATCAATCAATGTTGAAGTTTCAGTGGACGACTACCAAGGTTTGATATGAAATTGAATGTTGAAATTAAATCTTTGATTGAAAAATATTGGCATGATAATACTAGGGTTCATCTAATGCTAGATATGTTTTAAAATTAAGGGTGGGGTCCAAAGTTCGCGATCCTCACCCAAAACACCTATTAGATACAACACAAAGTGAATTTTATAAATTTTGTAGCGATTAAATTGTTACCTAGTAATATTAAAATAAGTCAAGATCTTTTTGAAAAATGTAAACCCTAGTATGTAAAATTAATAAGCAACAAATATCTTGTTGTTGTAAAATGCATGTTCAATTTCATTATTGTTATGATGTTTTTTGATATATACGCTGTACCTTGCATACTAACATGGTTATATAGGATTGTGGTATTGATATACCACTTGAAGCAATAAGAGAGTTTACTTTAGGTTTGTTTTGTGAAAAATCTAATGATAAATTATTTTATTTAAGTTCTTGTATTTATGGACAATGCATTAACTATGGAAATCTTTCATTTTAATATTTTTTTTGCATGAAAGTGTTGATAATGATTTTGGACAATAATTAGTAGATATTAAAAGATTTAAGAATGTTCACTATTTCTTTAAAATATGGAAAAATAAAGAAAGCATTTTGGGATTTAGTTTACAAAAAAGAGTTAGTGTGCATGCATTCATGAATTGAATATAAGAATAAAATTGTACCAAAATATGTCATGCACTCGGCTTATGTGATGGCTTGGCCAATTTTAGCATGTAGAAACACATTTCCAATTGTTACTATACTTTTAGTGGTTGATTTTGTAGAGAATTATACTCTCGCTCCACAAGAGGAAATTTAATCTCAATATTATAATTCAATGCAAGTAGCTATGTTTGTCCATATTGTTTATAGACATGCAAATGATAGCACTGAGGATGATAGCAAAGTTTTGAGGGAGTATCATTTTTATTTGAGTGACAATCGGTTACACTCGTTAGACTTTGTTCAATACTATTTCAGTATATTTTATAGAAATTTAAGAGAAAGAGGAATCCAAATGAAAGAACACCTCATATGGTCAGATAATTGTACGGGGAAGTTCAAGAATGCTTGAATGTTCTATTGGTTAAGTAGGGTTCACAAGGAACTTAATGTTCAACATATATGGATTTTTTTTAAGTTGGGCATGGTAAAGGAGAACATGATGGAGCTGGTGCATGTGTCAAAAGAATTCTTGCTAGAGAATAATTAAAATTTGAGGATGCAGTAAAATTTAAAGATGCATGTGGGATTATGGATTGGTGTAATGCAAGATTATCTACACCTGGTTCTAGTGAGTACTCTACAGTTCATCGATTCTTTTGGTTGGTGGAAGAAGAAAACATTGTATCTAGAGTTGATTGTGAGACAATTAGTGGATCTACTAAATGACATTCATTTAGGAGTGCGACAACAAGCACATGGACTATTTGGACAAGGGAGCTTGCATGTTTTTGCCAATTTTGTATCTCAGGAGATTCAGGAAGCAATGTAAAATCTGAGAATGGGTTGAGCAGGCCGCCATTTGTTGTGCGATTTGTCTGGGAGCAAAGATCATTGACACATGCACAAGAACATGATCAATATGAAAGAACTATTGAAGAAAATGATCAAGTGTTTGCATTTGAATACTATGACCGTGTTTCAAACCTTATACAAGAAGGTAATTTAATTCAATTTATTTCATTTTATTTCACTTTATTAAGTTATTTTGTAATACTAAATTATTTATATGGATATGCACAAGTTATTAAATCGAATTTTGTTGGCGGGACATGTGTATGTTGTTATTGCACCTGAGGGGAATGAAGAGAAAACAAAATATTGGTTGGCTCGTTGTGTGGAAACTAAACATAAGTTGTTAACACCTCGAGAAGATGGTGATGGCTTTCATTATCCAATAGGTATGGTGATCCCCTTAAGACACCTCCTTAAGCAAATTTGATAACAAGTTTTTGATCCTTAAACAATTTTTTAGAACAAGTCTTTGATCCCCTTAAGAAAATTTTGAGACTTGGTATTTATTGATGGTTTTTCATGTTTCAATGGGATCGATGATGAAGGTGGTTGTTGGCATACGGCTATATGAAAATACGAGGAAGATACAAGATGGTCTACATTCGAAGACTATGAAACACATAAAAAGATTATGCATTATTCACATTTGGTGGTGGCAACAAATATAAAACTAGAGCGGTATCATGGAAGACCTTCAAAAAAAGTGCTATGGTCAATTTCTATGGAAGAGCATGAGGCAATCATAGATGCATTGCAAAAAAGAGAGGATGTAGATGGTACAATGGAATAAGTAAATACATGTAAATATAGTTTTAGTTTTATTTTGTCCTTTTAAATACATTAAATACATGTTTCAATATTGGTCAAGTGTGTTATTAGTTGAAATTGATTTATATTGTCCTTTTATACATCCTTAAGGCATAGTCACAAAAAGGATCTAGTCCATGCAAATTCAACCTAGACAACATGGAATACTTGGTAAAAATAGGGAATTATTAGTTAAATTATATTTAAATACATGTTTTGATTACATATTGATATTGCTTGTGCATTAATATCTAAAATTGATTTATTGTCATTTTTTGTATCCTTAAGCCATCATTGCATTGATCTCATACTTTGAAACAAAAAGGAGAGGATGTCTAGATTCAACCTACAAACATGTGTGGAATACTTTTAAATGCAGGTACTTGAGTTGTGTACATATAGATAGTTTTATATAAATTAAAATATGTATGTTTTGATTATTTCATTGATATTGCTTGTACCTTTTTGATATCAGGTGGTGGGGGCACATTCTAGGCGAGTTTGAGATGTTCTTGAGATGGCATGTCCAAATTTTGTAAACATTGTTTTGAGATGACATATATGTACGCACATACTTACAAAGGTAAAACATACTCTATGTACTTCTATGTATCAAATCAATATTCTATATATTTTGTTTGTTAAATGTGCATGTTTTCCTACTTTGAAACTTTATGTCTTATTGTATAATCAGTAAATATCATGCATACATTATTGTTAAATCAATTATATCCTTAATATGTTGTATTATGACTCCTTAATACATCTCATATCCTAAATTTTATTACTTGACCCTTAAGACATCCTTAAGACCCCTTAAAGACATCCCCTTTAGACATTGTATTATGACCCCTTTAGACATCCCCTTAAGATGTATTATGACCCCTTAATACATCCCCTTAAGAAATTCTATTATGACCCCTTAAGACATCCCCTTAAGACCCCTTAAGACATCCCCTTTAGACGTTGTATTATGACCCCTTAAGACATCCCCTTAAAACATTCTATTATGACCCCTTAAGACATCCCCTTTAGACGTTGTATTATGACCCCTTAAGACATCCCCTTAAGACGTTCTATTATGACCCCTTAAGACATCCCCTTTAGATGTTGTATTATGACCCCTTAAGACATCCCCTTTAGATGTTGTATTATGACCCCTTAAGACATCCCCTTTAGACGTTGTATTATGACCCCTTAAGACATCTCCTTAAGATGTTCTGTTATGACCCCTTTGGACATCCCCTTAAGACCCCTTAAGACATCCCCTTAAGATGTATTATAACCCCTTAAGACATCCCCTTAAGACATTGTGTTATGATGACTCACCCTAAACCCTAAAACTTATAAAACTTGTTAATATCACTTAATATTTATATTCAATTATACTCTTCTTTGATCCCCTTAAGACGTCATATTACGACTCCTTTAGACAACCTATAATTAGTGTTGGATGTTATTATTTGTTTTGATAGCTTATAGATTAGTATTCGATGCCATTATTTGTTTTGACAGCTTATAGATTAGTATTCGATGTCATTATTTGTTTTGACAGTTTATAAATTAGTATTGGATGCCATTATTTGTTTTGATAGCTTATAAATTAGTATGGGATGTCATTATTTGTTTTGAAAACTTATAAATTAGTATTAGATGTTATTATTTATAGAATTTATTAATGCTTTTATTCTCTAATCTTCTATGGTATTGCTTATTTCTTAAAATTTTATCCTTTCTGGTATATAAATAGATTGCTTTTGTTTGTAAATTATGATTTATTGACTGATTATTGATTGACGTGAATTGAATAAGTTCATTGAGTAATTATCACTATTTATTGAATGTACATATCATGTATGAAATCACTAAATTTGTAAAGTATAAATATTAAAATGTCCTATATTAATATCATGTATGAGATCACTAAATTTCACATTAATGTCCTATATTAATGTCTTGACTATGAACATAAAATGCATAAATGTACATGTGTAAATTAAAATTTCAAACAATAATAAAGTCCATAATTTATGTAACTTATTAAGTGCATGAAACCAATATATTAAGCACATGAAATAAAGTCCAGAGTACAACCTGTGAACTAAAGTCCAACTAAGTACTTGAGCCATGAAATATAAAGTCCAACAGAGTACATGAGAAACCAAAAATATAGTCCATGAAATAAACAAATATAACACATAAAATCACATGTTTCTAGGTCATATACTATCTCTATAATCAAGAGACCTCTTCACACCATGCAAACTATGCAGATGACTTGAAACACTATGTACAAGAGAAAGATGAAATCATATGTAAGACAATGAAAAATGATTTAATGACAATTTAATTTATAATCCATCATAAAATTAAATTACTGTCATATCTGCGTCTAGATGCTCTGGTGCACTTGAAGCAACCTCTAAATTCCCTAAATCAATCTACATAAACAAGACAAAGAAATTTGAAATTAGATGTACAACTCTACAATTATTATTTTTTTAATTTATAATTTATCATATTTTAATTGTACAGTATTCTGAGGTTGTGCAACAAGCTCTTCTCCAGGACCTGTCTGTACATGCTCAACTACAAGATGTGTCTCATGCTATAAAAGAAAAATAATATGTAACAAATTTCATATTATGTATATATTCAATTTAAAATTTAAAATTTAAGTTATATTCAGAATATGTAATTTATAATTGACTTTAAATATAATAAAAAAATGAAATTACCATTTGATCTGGAGCCTGCTCTGTATGTCCTCCTGGTGGTGTAACTATGTTTAGGTCAGGGCTGAAAGTTGCACTAACAAAGTGCTACAAGATCAAAATTAAAGCATGTACAATTGAATTAGGTTAATATATATACATATATTCAAGTTTGCACATTTTGTGTAAAATTTTTATGCAAACAACTTTTCCAAATTGGTAGCCTCCTAGTAGGCGCAACATCGAATGTTTGCCCAATGCCCACATTCTCATTGTGGGTATCTTCTAGACATACATGTACATAGACATTTAACACTCATAATATTTACAAGTGTACATGCATGTATTTCATATATCTAGTGAATTCAAAAATTCATAAAATTGTAACTATACTCATGTAAACTGTAAAAAAATTTACAATATGAATGTACTTGCCCACAGTCTATAGCGCTTGATAATTGGAGGGTAGTTTGACAATCCTCGGGGAGGAATCGACATGAATCTTAGATTGACTACGCTAAACCAACATAAATATTTTAAACATATATGTGATTGATTATAAATTTAAAACTCAAGAATTAAATTTATGATTTCATATATAATTTTAAAAATTGAAATCAAATACCCCATAAGGGTTTCTGAGTACGACCGGTGTCGATGTATGTACTTGTGGAACAGATGATTGCCCCATCGTTAGTGTCATCCGTACACCAAACAATTTGATTGTTAAAATGTATTGCAAACTTTTCTTTGATATATACAACCATAAAAATTATTATAAAATGAACTACATCTAGATGCATATTTATACCTATGTCGTAGTGTCCTTGGGGTGATGGTTTGTTATGAGGAAACTCTACAAATGAACTAATGCGACTAGATGAACCACCAGAATCTCCCCATCCACTTGAACTAGGTGTGGCCTGATCAGGCCCATAACATACTTGATGACAACTAGTACATATATGGGGGACAAGCCTCAACACTCCTGGAGCAGTACTTGGACCAACTCCATAAAAAACTCCTCCATCATCATCGTCTCTATGCTCCCCACCCACTATCGCTGAAGCATGTTGATCAAGGTCTCCTGCGAGTGTACTAAGGGAACCTAATGTTGAGACTAGAGTTCAATGATGTACAGGTGCGAGAATGGGAGGAGTAGGAGCAACAACAAGGGGTTGCACATGCACGGGGCATTGGGGATCAACCCTTGCCTCTAACCTTTGTTGTGGCATGCCGCCACCAACACCTTGAAATGATCTAAAATCAAAATAATTGGGCTTTTGCCCCAGAACAAACTCTACATACAGTTTTCTCAAAAAATACAATGGGCACTCCCAATTAGCATGTGGGGGACTATCAAAAACCATATACCATCGATCCCAAAAATGTGCACTCATCTGTGGATGTATGCACCACCTCATGGATATTCTAGATTTGTTGGGTGGAATGGGTTGTCAAGTAATGGGGTCAAGAAAGTAGGGGGCTAGATAGGCTTTCGTTATTTTAAGGTCTAATATTTGTTTGTAAGAGAGACCATCGGAATAAAATTGTCTCATTTGTTCTCTCTCTCGTCGATGCCTATCAAGATCAGAATTGATCATCCTGATGGCATCAACAACGTTTTGCATCACATATGCAAAATGTCTCACATGTGGTGGAATCAATGCTTGACTCTGCATAACATTGATTTGATTTTGTAAGGATGCAACTTGATCATTTATTCATGCTCGCAAGCGAGCCTTATCAAATGCGATAGGTGTTGGATGTGGCATATTAGGTGGAGGTGGAGGGGGAGGTGGAGGGGGAGGGGGAGGTGGATGTGGCTATGGCTGAGGTGGTGGATTGATGATATCATCAATGATATGAGATATAAATGGGCACCTGCATTAAATCATACAAAATAGGATGTGCATACATATATTAAGATCATATATTTAATTGAAATAGGATGAGCATACATATATATTAAGATCATATATTTAATTGAAATGCACATATATATACATTGATTCAACTTGAGCATGACCATACAAAATTCAAAATTTAACATGTACATACATTTAAAATAAAAAATATGATGCATAATTTGCATGCGTATAGATCATTAAACTAAACTATGTACATACATACAAATTTCAAAATTTAAGAACTATATGCAAATTTTTAATACATGCACGTATATATTGAACAATAAACTTGAAACATTCACAAAAGCTCATTTTATGTCTAACACACACACACACACACACACGCACATATATATATTACAATTTTTCAGCAGGAGAAATCATGATCTAGTAGATAGTCATCAAATATATACTATTATATATTGTTCATTATAAGTTCATAAATTCCACCAAATTCATAAATCCATGTCACGAAAAATATCCATCTAGAACCAAAATCATAAATTCATGTCACTAAAAATATCCATCCAACCAAATTTATAAATTCATCACACAAAATATCCATCGTTCACCAAATTCATAAAATCATTACTATTTAAGATCATTGTCTTAATTTAGAAACTATTGTGGCTCTCTATTGCATCTCTTCATTTCTTTGTGTTTTCCTTTTCAGAATGAAAAGTTCTCTTCTCCTCTAGCCATTGTCAACGCTCATCTAAGATCCCATCCATAGCCCTGACAACATCAACAAGGGTTTGCATCCTAGATGCAAACATCCTCACAGGAGGTGCGACACATTCTTCATTTTCAATAATGTTGATTTGATCTTGGATGGTTATAACATTGGCATTGATTTGTGCTTGCAAACGAGCATGTTCATCGATTTCAGGTGGTGGAGGTGGGGGGTTACGAGGTGGAGTGGGTGGAGGTGGAGGTGGAGGTGGTGGAGATGGATGGCGTGGAGGCAGATTGCAAATATTATTGAATGGGTCCATGTGATCTTTAAGATATGAGTGAACCTACATTAGATTTGTAATTTCAAGATGTAAGATACATGTTTAGGAAATACCTTTAAACCATTCAATATAAATGGCCTTAAATAATTGAATACAAATGATAAAATATGTAAGCCTCATTTTATGTCTAAAGGCACATGTTACTTGAATGAAAATACAATTAACTATTAATATTATAATCTTGCATGATCTTGTGTGTTAAATTTGGTTGCCTTAGGCCTTTGAACACAAATTTAAGAACTTCTTTGATCTCCTTAAGAAATGTCATATTGGGACCCCTTAAGAAATCGAATTACGATTTAGGGTGACAGGATGGCTTAAGGGGATCTATGTCTAGTGAGGTCCTAGGAGAAAATGACATGGCTCAAGTGAATAAAATTTGGTGAAGTTGCCCAAGGAAACCAAATTTCATTAAGAGCCTTTAAATAAAAAATGATGGCTTTAGGGTTTAGGGTTTAGACTTTAGACTTTAGGGTTTAGGGTAATAGGATAGATTAAGGGGATCTACATGTAGTAATATCCTAGGACAAAATTACATGGCATAAGGGAATGAAATTTGGTGGAGTTGCCTAAGGCAACCAAATTTCATTAAGAGCCTAAGAAAAAATGATGGCTTTAGGGTTTAGGGTTTAGGGTTTAGAGTTTAGAGTTTAGGGTTTGGGAGTAAAGCAGGGATGGCTTAAGGGGATCATATGTAGTAAGATCCTATGACAAAATTACATGGCATAAGGTCTCTCCTTTCAAGTTAGTGAAGAACATTTTCTTGTGCAATAGTTGATTGAGATCTACTCTTGTTTCAACTGACCAACCTAGATCATGAAATCTCATTCATATTGTAATCTTGCACAATCTTATTATTGTTAAATTTGGTTGCCTTGGGAAACTTCACCAAATTTTAAGAACTTCTTTGATCCCCCTAAGAAATGTCATATTGGGACCCCTTAAGAAATCAATTTACGATTTAGGGTGAGAGGATGGCTTAAGGGGATCTAGATGTCTAGTGAGGTCCAAATTTAGTCATACTGTGACCTCATTGGTTCATAGCTCTGGGTCAAAAGTGTTTACCCCTCTAATAAAAAAAAGTATAAAGTTAAAAATGGATCAATCTATACATATCACAAAAATAACATACATATATCAAAACAAGTAAAAATTTCCTCCTACATTAGAGGATATCAAAATAAATATGAAATATTTTAATAATTATACTTGTAATCACTTATTAATAAGTTATATCATACATAATTTTAATCACATAATAAAGGAATAAATATACATATATAGAAGATACAAAAATAAAAAGAGGCTACTCACATGGATCTTGATCCTCCTAGGAAGTGCCTAGATTGGTGTATTTCGTGTAGGACTCTATGTAGGTGTTGGGACCTTCACCTCTCTCCTTGTATATTTACAACAATCCCACTCACTCCCTCTATAAAATTATTTCCTTTGTTATTAGAGTTCTTTTAATCTTCTAAATTGACCTCTTATTTATAGGAGCATAATATGAATCCTCCTCCTCTCTTTATTGTAATAATAGCCTAGTTCCTCCAACCTATCATCATGTACCTCCTCCCTTTCCCATGTAATAAGTGTACCTTAGGTGTTAAATGGTTCCATCTTGGTCTCCTTATTGATGCATTTCTATACTTCCACATAAATCTATATAGTATCAAAATATAGGTAATTTTATGGTTATTGAATCTCCCTTAATTGCTAAAGAATCCATTATGCTTGAGGATGGGTGGATTATTATCTAGGATCACATCTTAAAAATCCTATAAAGGTTATGGTATGTGTTTCTTAATACATATATTCCCATACAGACCTCTTTCCATGTATTATCAACTCTCCTATATAATAGACACCTTACTATTTAAATTTCATATGATATATACCCAAGTGTTTCCAATTGGAATTGCTATAATTATACTTTTATGGTATTCTAGATATTCATAATAGTTTTCATAAATCTACCAAATAAACCCATTCTTGACATTGAACCTACATAATTTTAGGTATGTCCAATGAAAGAAACTTTACCCATGGCACTCTCACTCGCGCTCTCCTATCTTGTGGATATAATAGAATAAAGTTTTCTTCCAATGATTTAGATCCCCATTGATTATGTCTAAGTGTCATAGAGAGTGATCATCCACTCTTCATAAACTTGTAGAAACTAAAAGGTTTTATATTATGTGTTAAAATAAGTGAAAACATTACAAAAAGCTCTACTGGATGGTGACAATAGAGGGTTTTTTAAGGCAACCAAATTTCATTTTAAGGTCCTAAGACAAAATTCAAATGGTTTAGTGTTGAGGGTTTATATTTTACAGTTCAGGGTTTAGGGTTTAGCAAACTTAGGGTGAAGTTTGGGTGGCCCTTGGAATAATTTAGACTTGCAAGTTAGTGCCAATTGGAATCGATTGTATGTGCTTGGATTTATGAATTTGCTAACTAAATTTGCAAACAAACATTGATAAACTTTATGAATTTTAACTATTCTTTAACATATTGTTTTCTAATCTAATTATAATTTAACATTGAAACTAAAGTTTAACATATCGTTTTTTCCATACAATGCAAATAAAATTTAAAACATTTGAGCAATGCAAATGAATTTTCTTGAGCTCAAAATTACCTAGTTTTCAAAATCAAAATGATTTGTTCGATTTCAATTTAGGGTTTTAACAAAAAAAATTGTTCCAATTCAATTTAGGGTTTCAATTTCTAAGCAATTAGGGTTTTTAATGCAATTTTAGTTTCGATTCAAACTAGGGTTTCAAATTCAAAATTTTTAGTTTGATTTGAATTGAGGTTTCAAAAAGCTTGATTAGGGTTTCTAAATGCAATTTTTTTTTATTTCATTTCAATTTTTAGGGTTTTGAAATGCAATTTTTTTTGTTTCGTTTCAATTAGGATTTTCAAATTCAATTTTTTTTGGTTTAATCGAACAATTTAGGTTTCAAAAGCTAAATTTTGTTTGTAAAACACAATTCAAGGTTCATTTTTTCATTTCTATGAAAAAATCTTCAAATTTCATTGCATTTTTTGATCTATTTCTACAATTACTCATTTATACTATAACAGGAAAAAATGCTCAAAACGTGAAATAAATAAATAAAAAATGCTAAATTCACTTATTTTATTCACAATTTCAATAAGAAATGGAAAAATGCAAAAAAAAAAGGGGCGTGAGCAAGTACTTGGAGCTATTTTTGGAGGTCATTGTCACCTGTACTCGGGATCCCGTTCGCTGCAAAATAAACTATGTTCGTTTTAAAAAAATAAATAGCATTAGAAAACGGGATCTCGATTTCTACAAAACGGGATCCCGTTCCTTGTCCATCAGTTCAAGATCCTTTAGGAAACGAGATCCCGATTTTTAAAAAGCGGGATCCTATTTTGTATTTAGGCTCGAGATCCCGTTTATTAAAATCGGGATCCCATTTTTGCAATGCCGATTTCAATTTTTTGGCTAAGGAAAAAACTTCCACGTTTCGTGGACTCAAGTTTGTGCACTTACCCCTTTGCACATTCCTCCATAAGGAATATTCCCATGGAATATTCCTTCCCCTTTTTCACATTAAAACTTTGTTTTAATTTTCTAAATATCTAATTTCCCCTCACCCATGAGAATATTCCAAAGAATATCCTCTCTCCTCACTCATTTGAAAAAAGGGAATATTCTTCTTCCTAACAAACTTACAAGACTTCTTGTGCAAGTTTTGAGTGTGTTTGTTTGGAAGAATATGGACCTTTGATTCTTTCCTTGATCCATGTGATCATTGATTCTCATTCGTTGATGAGAATCCATGATCCATGTTTCACCTTTCCTCCATCCTTGACCATTGATTAGATTTTTCAATCTCAACCCTTCATTTCTCATTTGTCCTCCTATAAATAGGTCACTATTTTGGAGACAAATGGATCCATATTTTAATAGCAAACTTATGTTGTTAAAATTAGTTGCACTTGCACTCATATTTATCACTTATTTAGCATCTTTTAGTTTAATTTCTTGCATCATATTAGCTTAGCTTCCATTAATCGCTTTCATGATAACATAGATGCATTCATCTAGCTTATTTGGTAATTGGTGTTTCAATATTTTTAGCTTAAAATCCATTAAAGATTAGCTTTGCATACATCCATATCAATCATCTTAGTCTACATGTTAAAATAGCTTGCATCATGTTAATTTAGCATTCAAATCATGTTTTCCTACACATCTATCATCTGTTTCATCGATTCTCTTCAATAGAATCGATTGAAACAAACTCATTTATCCACGGGATTGGGAAAGGTTCATCATTCCACATCAATGTGACACCACTCCCCCAATAGGATAAGTTTCAATAGATTAGAATAGGTATTTCTAAAGCTTCCATAGTTTAACATGTTAAGTTTTAATGGATTCTTAGTCTAGTTTTTTATTGATTGATCTTATGGGACTAATGTTTAGTGGCACAATTACGCTTCAAATCCTCATGGATCAAGTGTAGTTGGCCCATACTAATCCGTCGATCACATTTTGGCGCTAGAAGGAGGGCATAACTGATCAAATTTAACGAATTTTTCTCTCGAAGTCTATTTTTTCTAGTTTTTGCAGGTACAACGAGGCTCTTAGAGATTTCAGCAACTCCTTTGTTAGGCATTGCCGACTCGCCATATAACGATGGTCTTTCCATCAGAAATAGTGATTCCTAATTAAAACCCTAACGTTGATTAAAAGAAATTACGGTGCTAATACTTTTAAAAGTATTGAGGATTTAAAAACGGTGACACCACCAAATAGCGACACTATCGTTGTCTCTATCTTACTGCAAAGTGACGCTATTTTTCACCAGAGTAACACTCATTTGAATTATGGTGACGCTATTGTGAACAACGACACTTTTTACTGGTAAGCAAAAATAGTGAGTGATTTTTAGCATGTGCTTTAAATTTATGATTTTATCTACTTTTCGACATATCACTGACTTCTCGCTTTTTTAGGCTAACTAGGTTTTGCAGGTTTGGACAACGAAACTTGAAGTGAAGAA
>VDFB02334368.1:0-10000 GCA_007258455.2 Sequoia sempervirens
TGTGTTGCCATGAGCCAGAGGTTCGAATTGAAATCCTCAAGAGATGCTCCAACAAGAGGAATATACCAGTAAGGTATAAACATATAACTTAAGCCACTTGTTTTTAAATAAAGCAAAATCAAAATATATTAATTAAATAAAGATTATATTGTAAATGCTTGCTTTTAGTAACCCCCAAGGCATATATTGCAAATGCTAACTCTTAGTTCCCTCTAAAAGCATAATATTGCAAATTCTAACTTGTACTTCCCTAAGGGCATACAGATGCATCAATCAAACAATCCATTATATTGTCTATAATGTCAATCAAATAATCCATTATATTGTCTATAAAGTATGGAATTTGTCAATGTCATTACAACTTGCTATAATCTTCTACAACATCAGTTAACAATGTGTTTACTGACTCCTAAGAGACCATTACAAACTGGTAAATACTAGATGTACCAGGATTGCTATTATTACAAGCAAATATAACAGGGTTAATAGGGTTAACCAAATGCACCTAGCTACCACATTAGAACGTTACAGTTGCTTACTTCAACAAATCCTCTTTCATAAGTCAATTTCGATTGGATTTGATGGATCATATCAAGATTATAGTAGACTCTGGTCAAGTAAAAATCAATGGCAAAGCACTGTGACGTCAAATTCCCATAGTGTGACAAACAATCAAATGTCTAAATGTGGAAGCCTATGATAAGTACAATTTTACAGCTGCTTGCTTCAACAGATTTTCTCCATTAATTAATTCGCTATTAGTTTCACACACCCGCTGTACTATAAACATTTAACTAATGCTTTGTACACAGAAAGCCTGTGCCTGTAGAACATGCACCCTTTCTAAAAAGCTAGAAGGCAAGGATGTGGCCTTTCTTGAATGTCTCCATCTTCCAGTTCTTGAACATCTACATCAACATGGAGAGCTATGCATGAATGATGTTGGCAGTAAATTCACATAAACTACCTCTAGAAAAGCACAAAGACGGAGCATTCTACTCATTATAACATGCACGTATATGTAGTTACATGCTTTGTGAAAAACTATAAAGTGTTTTGACAAAATCAGATTGCATAAAGTCCATGAATTCATCAGTGTGACCACAGTAGTGTCTTCAAAAAAGATTTGTGCATTAACCAGGGAAATGTTTAACCAACACCCAACCCAAAACAGAGATACATTCCAAATAACATATCTTTATACCGCCACATGCATATATCTATATGATTTCTCAACCAAGATTCCTAGGCTGTGAGGGCAAGGATAACTTCATTCATGCATTTTGGAAACAAGTAAAACCTGTCAGGGAACAAACCATAAATCAATATGCTCAATAGCCATAACTTGGTTGATTTGAGTAAGATCCTCCATTTTGCATAGGCTGGTGAACATTAACAGATGATGCTTGAGTTTCTCTTTCTCGGTTCCATTGTTCAATCTTAGCCCTTCTCTCGGCGCTGCCTTCACGAACCGGACTCCTGTTGCGTCTAGGACTATAGCTCCTGCTACGTCCCCTTCTACGCCCTCCTGGACTCCGGCTTCGTGTTCTTTGGCTACGATGACCATCACGGTCATCCGCATCATCATACCTTCTGTCATGCCCACGACCTCCATGTCCACGATGTCGATCTTCATAATAACGATGTTTGTCAGCATCCCTGTATGGGCTAACACTTCTGCTTCGACTCCGACTATAGCTGTGCCTCCTATATCTTCCAAATAATCTTCTTCGCAGCTCACTGGAGAAAAATAAAATTCAAGGCATTAAAAACACACCTACAAGACCAATCTACAATTAAAACTTACAACACCAACAAACCCAGACTGTAAAGATTATAAATCATCACAAAAATTGGTGACTTACCGACTTATTTTCTTCAGATGCATGAAATTACAGTACCCACCACGGTTGCAAGTATTCTCCTCATACTGTCTACAAGTTGCTTCACGGAAGTCGGTAACCGGAGAGAAATCAACGATGATAGGTCGACCTACCAATTTATTCCAAATTGCAATGACATTTAGCTTTAATAAGAATTAAAAAGGGACAAAATACAAAAAGGTAGAAGCTGGAAGATTCAATATGCAATTCTTATTTGACAACCTAAAAAATGATTGTTGCAGAACCTGACTGTATCAGAACAAAAACATATAAACGAAGCAAACAAAACTAAGACACCAAATTGCTGAATGAAACATGAACATGTCAACTTTGCTTAATCATGATTCCAGCTAATAGATACGAAAAAAATCATATGCACCTAACAGTTCATACAGCTGAAAAGCAACAATGAAGGAAAAAAGATCAGAACTCTGCACATATGCATCCTTTTTTAACTTGTGTCTCGACTTCCAAAACAAAAAGATACAAATACAGTGATCTCCTTATTCAAATATGGTAGCATTAGTCAAAGTAAAACAAGATGCAACAAATATGCAGATACTGCAGAATATAAATTGATGCATCTTCAAGTGATTTTTTGGGCACATACCATTGAACATCAAGTTTTCTACTCACTAATTTCGCAATCAGTAAGAAAAATAAATATAGATAATTGAAAATGGTGAATTAATTACAAACCTGCATAAAACCTTCCTTGCAAAGACCGCAATGCAGTTGCAGCCTGTTCCTCCTCCCGGAATTGCACATAAACATTCCCAACCTGAGAAGAAATAGCCAAAATGAAAGGAAACACCATTACCACACACTAAAGAAAGTGTAGGTATAACCAGAGAAATTGAGACATAAGGATAACCCATAAATAAATTAAGATTGGCATAACCTAACAGCATATACTGCCTATGATAAACAAAGAAGAAACAGAGTTTAAGTTTAATTTGCACTGACGTAAAAGAAAAAAGAAAGCACTAACAATGGATCAACTACTTAAAAAAACCAAGGAGAAAAAGAATTTAAGTTTAACTTTAAATTACACTGGTGTAACAGGGAAAAAAGCACTAGAAGAATTTTCAAAAATAACAGAGTATGAACATGGAAAAAGAATAATCTTTAACCTTTCAGAGTATAAAATACCAGTAAGATTTCAAAGGAAATGACTGGAACTAATGATGCAAAAAAAAGCATTTTTTAGAGGATGCAAAATTTTCTAAATAATATGCCCTATGCTACAGACAAGCAATCTTACCAGTTTAGGTTCAGGTTAAGTTTCAGTACATGGGTTCAAAAAAAAATAGGGCTGGGTTCTTTTTTTCATTCATACAAAAAGTGTATATGTGTGTGTGTGTGTGTGTGTGGCCTTCATTTAATCCAAATTCCCATTACATGTCCAAGGGGTTGGGCTTAATTAGTTAAAACATTGAGTTCTCATCGTGGAGATCTAAGTTCAAATCCAGAAGAGACGTCTAATAAGGAATTCTAAGTTGTGACTCTTGGTTTTTCATAGTTGTCTTCTAATGTGGAGGTGGTTTCTAAATAAGTGGATTTCTAAGTTGCAACTCTTGATCTTCCATAGGGGGTTTCTAGAGTGATTGCTCAAAAAGAGCTAAAATTAGTCTCAAGGTTGTGCTCGCAAGGGCTTGTATTGGTCTCATGTTGATGCTCATATGAGCAGAATATTTGTAATCGATTAGCAATATTAAAAAAAAATCCCATTACATCCTGAAATGTCTATATTCTATTTTTTACACCATAAAAGGACTTTCCTTAATTAATAAATAAATAACTGGCCTTCCTCACAAAACGTATTATTATTTAATCGAAAGCTAAAACTAATTATAGGAAAAACAGAAGAAAAGATATTTTATTAATTACAATAATTCAATCAAATAGACTGAGTATCAAATAGAACTACAGGATTGTTAACTGAGCATCCTGCAGTCAAATAGAGGATCGAATAGAAGAAAAAATGTTTCAAAAAGATCAAATAGAGGATCAAAAATTAAAAACATCATCGCGCCAACTAAATAACTGGCCTTCCTCACAAAACCTATTATTATTTAATCGAAAGCTAAAATTAATTATAGGAGAAACAGAAGAAAAGATATTTTATTAATTACAATAATTCAATCAAATAGACTGAGTTTCAAATAGAACTACAGGATCGTTAACTGAGCATCCTGCAGTCAAATAGAGGATCGAAAAGAAGAAAAAATATTTCAAAAAGATCAAATAGAGGATCAAAAATTAGAAACATCATGTTGCACATCCCTGGAGAAAAGTTGTGAGACTGGAGACGCAGGTGGGCCTCTACCTATATTGATAGAAGGATGCTACATGTTGTCCATCTCCATCAGATAAGTGAAAGAGGTTTGGGAAGGGCACAGGAAGGACAAGCCATTTGCATTTGCAGAGGGACATTAATCAGAGAATTTTAAATTTAAAAAGTAAAAGCATTATTTGCAGAAGAGTCAGGAAGGGCATGCAATTTTTCTCCTGGGTTCTTAGCGGATTTGTCCCAGGTTCATCCTAGGCAATCCCACAGTCATTTGACTGCATCGTAGCTGAATCCCCTTGCGTACTGGTTCCAGATCCAGACTGGGTAGGAACCAGACCCAGATCCAAACATATGCCCTGACAAACCAGTAACATTGCAGACAAGGAAGAAAAAGGAACAAAACATCATAAATCAAGAAAAAATGATTCTACAGCTGTGTAAGGCAATTAAAGGCATTATCTGGAACACTCCTTCAAGCACCATGTCATTCCCAAACATGGTTAAAATGATACATCTGTGTTTGATGAAAACAAGAAACAAATTTAAACTTAATGTCTACCAGGTCTAAAAAGAGAAGGGAAGAAATGGATTGAAGGTGCCAATTACCATATGATCAGCTAAATTGTCACATATATTCAGACTTTCAATTTCTCCATACTTGCTAAGCTCTTCAAATAAATCCTCATAGAAATCCTGCATTTACAAATAAAATTTGAGATGAGGCCATTCTAAACCATATTTAATCAGAAGATCTATTAACAATTTAACACTCACAAGCTAGATACAGAAAATGTGACAAAATCGGCTGCACAACCATTTCAATATAAAGATCTGACATGCATTATTGTCAATGGAAACAATACTTCAACAATCGTTACCGACCAGAAAGCATTGAAATTGCATTCAGTATCTAAGCATGTAAGAGATATAAGCTATATTCTCTTCTTTATTCAGGAAAGTGAGATGAAAAGAACAAAACAAAGAGGGTAGAAAGTACCAGAAAATTGTAGTGGCGTGGCCACAGTCATTATGAAGTTAGACATTAACAATACAGGAGAGATGATCTATCATAAAACTGTACATGAAAGACAATCCAACTTAGGAACACATAAGAATATTGATATTGATAGCAAACCCACAAGACATTGCAATATGTAGGTATAAAGACATTTATCCATGTATGATTTTTTATTATAATCAATAAAAACCAGCTAGAGCTTCGAGAATCTGGACATGTTTGTATTTGGTCAAATCCATGGAAAGGTGACAATCAATAAAGGGCTAAAACAACAGGCCAAAAGCAACAGTAAAATCAACCATCTAGAAAGGATTGCCAAAAAGAGATCAGACATGCTCAAAGATGAACAGGCAGATATAAAAGAGAACACTAAACAAACTTCTGTACAGCTCTTGGCCAAACAAATATAGCCCATATAGATCTATACTACTGACCTTAAACACCTAGGTAAAACTTCATAATGCAAGTCAACAGAAACCTCGCTAACATAAAAGTTATTTAAAAAAAAAAAAAGGATAATTGTGCAAAACAAACATGAAAGGTTCCAGGGATTGTGATGTAATGGTAAGAAAAGACATTCATAAAATACATCACTACCCAAGTTTAAATCCACTCAACAAAATAGAAATGCAGTGGATAACTCCAGCACACATGTGATACATTTGAATATGACCCATGTTCAAATATTAAGAATGAGGTCAAAGCATATACCATACTGTGTTAAGATAACCATCAACATCATCGAAGCTTTACCAAAGAAAGTAAGAACACAAACTGTGCCCATAACCATGAAGTATGAAACAAAAGGTAGACATTCACTTCAACTTAAGACAACTTTCTTGAATTCAAAAGGAGACATAACGAGTCAATATACAGCTAAAAATATTAACAATAATAGCAAGGACAAAGATCGCAACTATTCATAACCAAAATCAATTTATGCAAGGATGCAAAGCAAACAAACCTCAAAATGTTCCTGAATCTTTCGAGGGTCCATTGCTTGTCCTTGGATATCCATTCCAGGTGTTACCATGTCAGGCCTCTGGTACATGTTTGAGAGCAAAATAGTAGGGCTGATAGAGGGCCTCGTATGCAGCCTTGAACATCGATCCCCATGCCTGCAGGCTCCAATCTTAAAGTAAAACGGGCAGTTAACTCTGTCTTTTTCAGTGCCAAATATGGAAGCTAGATGCTCTGCCATGGATCTGTACTATGCAACCTTGCAGACCAGTGCAGAAGGTTTAACCTCAGGAGACAAGTTAAACAATGGACTTGTTACTGTTACCCCCAAAATACAGTTCTGCAGCAACAGAATGTCCAACATCATATGAATTGAAAACAGAAAATATCAGGAGGTTATGGCAATCACAAACAGTTGAAAAAAATATATCTTTCAATATTAGGAATGGAAAATACTAAAAAGCTTCAAGTATTAAGAATATTCATTAAATTTGTATAATCAGTCTAGAATGCGAGTTATCTTGGCCCAGGTATTGGCGCAAAAAAATAGAAGGGATAAAACCTCGTGGATCTGTGCCATGCAACCTTGCAGACCAGTGCAGAAGTAATAAGCTCAGAAGACAAGTTCTAAATGATGGACTCATTAGTATTAATCCTAAAATACAGTTCTGCAGCAAAAGAATGTAAAACATCATATAAATTGAAAACAGAATACAGCAAGAGGCATAGTGCAATCAAAAACAATTGAATGAACAAATATCACTCAATATTAGGAATGGAAAATGTCAAACTAAGCTTCAAGCACAATAACATTCATGAACATCGTACGAATAGTCTAAAATGTCAGCTATCTTGGCCCAGGAATATTGAGACAAAAAGATAGAAGGGCTAAAACCTCATGTATCATGGGAGTTATAAGAGACTAAAGACAACCAGGTAATAATCACATGTATTGATGAATGTTTGAAAACTAAGCTTCAAAGTTCAAACAACTTTTTGTTGACAAAAACAGCTTACAATACAAAATGAACATTTACAGCATAAAAACTGAATTCTAAATTTCTAGGAACACATTTACGCCATTATGGGAAGATTGAATTGATGTACCCAAAAGCAATGGAAAACATTTTCGGTCTTGGTCTGGGCAACAAACATACTTTAGTCTTTACCTTTATATTCTTTTAAATTGCGAATCCCTGACGCTACCTTGTGAAGAAACGGTTGTTTATTGCAAAACCCAACAAATGCATGCCCCTATCTACCTTCATAATCCAACTAAAAAGTAACGAATAACCAAATGTATGCATTGGGCATGCCTCTGTCTAACTCCATAATCTAAATAAAACATAATCAATGACTACCCGTTTGGAAAACTTCTAAAAAATACTAAGTTAATCAAAGAAACTTAAGTTCCTTGACAGTATAACCACATCCCGAAACATGGAAGCAAAAACTTTTTCAAAACGCTGAAAAATGAAAAGAGAAAAGTCGCATACAGCTCGGTTTGCATTACGTTGGGGAAGCAAAACTTTTTCAAAACTTGTAATTGCCCGCCTAAATCACCCAATTCTGCATTAAAACAACTTAAAAGGATGCCAGAGTTTGATTACTATACTTGAAATCACAAGCTTGAAAGGGTGCCAGAGTTTGATTCCTATACTTGAAATCACATGCCAATAGATCGAGAGCAGCCACCAAATTAACCACCATGGTCAACGAAGCCCGAATTTCTACAATAAAACTCTAATTGCGGTAAAACTCAATAAAACCCTAACTCGCAGAAACCCTAAAACCCTTTAAGAAATCTTCTAAAAATCTGTGCTGCTCAAAAAATACCAAACCTGAAACGCCAAATATATTTACACAACCCCCGGACCCGAACCCACGACTTTCTAACCACTTTCAGTTGATCAGCATTTCAGATATCGACTTGAAAGAGTAATATCAAAAATATTTCTCTGATTACCTCAACCTCCAGAAGTCGCGAGATCGAATTGATGCAAGGTATTGCAGGCGGCGGAAGGGTTTTCGAGTCGCTGAACTTTGTATGGAAACGAGACCTTTCCCTACAGACAAGCTTTCAGTTACGTGAACTTTATCTAGGCTTTCAAGACTGGCGGAAGTGAATGTTTTATTCATTGGTTACAAATGTAAGGTTATGTATGATCCAATAGAGGTGGTGTGTAGTTAAATAAATAGCTTCTGTTCATCTACTAGGTTATAATATATCTATTTTTATAAAAAATATTTAAAATATGTCGAGAGATATTCTTTTTAGGTATTTATTTATTTTTTATTATCTAACATATTGAAGAGGCCTCTTGGGAAGGATATCTCCTAGAAAGATATAATAGTTTGAAGTATTTATTTGTTAAATATATGTCAACTATGTTTTGTTTTATGTACATAGTAACATTTGTCCCTTTAATGTCACTATATAATGTCTCTTGGTGTAACTAGCACTTGCATCTAAAGGAGGTTCAAGGATTACGTCGATAGAAAACTATATGTATGTTAATACGTTAGAGAGTATGTGTTTGTGCATGGATGCATTGCAAATTCTAGTTGCATGTGGTTGTATTAAATAATTAATAATAAGTGTTGAATAATGGAATGAAATAAACTTAGACAAATCTGGGTTTTTTCCTTAAAGAAATTAAGTATTATCTGATTATGAAATAAATGCATACAGATTTAAAACATAAAGCAATGCAAATGAAAAAATAAAGTTGTCACCAAATTGACAAAAAACATTGCAAATAAAAATAGAATGTTCACATCCAGTTATCAAATCAATATTTATTTGGCTTTTATGTGATAAGTGGGATTTTGGAGGCATTTACCTAATATTTTGGAAGCTTTTACCATTAAATTGTAGTTGGTTTACCATTAAATTGTTTTTTGACGACTCAATAATGGTTTGTAGGCATGAGACTTGTTTCAGACTCAAATCTCAAATTATATGTAGCCTATCGACTAATTATCATGTTTAATTTTTTTAGCTCTAAAATTTTGGTAGATTAAAATTTTAATTAATTTTTTTATATTTTATATTAAAAATTAGTATTTATTTGTCATCTAATTAAAACAAGAAAAGGAATGACAATGACTCATATTGCTTGGTTGATAATTTAACTAACTAGTATTACTAATAAAAATGAGCATAGCAACTCAAAATTAATTGTTGGTAGTTCAAGGGGGGACAAATTATCTTATTATGTTCTAATAATGGTTCTCTCATCTCTATGAGAAAATGTGAGCATGTTATGCCTATGATGGTGATGGGATCTTTCATAGTTGGCTTAAGGAGGAATTATTGTTACACTCCAAGCGATATTACCTATTTACTATTACCTTGTTTGGTTAAATTGATTGAATAAATGAATGTGTTTTATGGATCTCTACATGAATGTGTTTTATTAATCTTTATATGAATATGTTAAATGAATCTTGAATGAAAATATGATGAATGAATGATTGATACACTTTGATATTTTATAATGTTTCTAACTATGAAATGTATGATGCATATGATTATGTTGTGTTTGGCTAACTACAGTTATGATGTGCTAAGTTGAGTGCAGGAACAAGTTCAATCCTTCAAAAGAGAGGGGAAGTATCACTCAAGAGAAGAACTTGGTCTGGTAACCCTTAACGAGCCTAACTAAGCAATCACACACTCACGTCCTAATTGGTTATAGAGATTCAAGTCAATTTTGGGGAAAGATAAGTAATCTTTGTTGTGAATATTGTGATTGAGAATTATGATTAAGTCTTGATGTCTTGTGTCAGTCTTTCCTTGTATGCTTATTATGGTATTGATATAATGTATGCATAAGATGTATA